>JBBPRJ010000358.1:0-10769 GCA_038092975.1 Chalciporus piperatoides | reverse complement strand
TCTGAGAAAGGCCTTAAATGAGAGATAGACCACACAAAACAATAGGAAATAAATCATCGGCCAACTTTGAAGTGTCGCAAGTTGGTCGCAAGCCAGTGGATGTGAAGTGTACAGTCACTAATTCGCTTATAAGTGTCCAAGTTGGCAGTCAACTTGAAGTTCCTGGGCGCCTAAGCTCCGAGCTCTCTGCACCCGCTCGAATCACACAGGCTAGCATGATGGTGTCGCGATACATACATCCTGGAACATGAATATCGGTACTACAAGGAGCACGAACTTGAACGTCGGCATTTTGCTAAACCTCCTTCAGAACAAATGACAGTAAGCTAAATTGATATGTTCCGCCCTGACTCGGATGAGTTGTATTGTGCGCCTGAAAGTGCTGGAGTTGTGAAGAATTCCGCAATGCGAGCTTCGCAGATTGCAGAAAACCAGAACACGTGTGCGGCATCGTGTGTTTGGATGAGGTTGTGTGCGATCTCATGGGCGAGTGCAAAGAACCTGGGGTAATAGGCATGTCAGTCATAATGCGTGACCAGGGTGGTTTGGAGGGAACTTAGGTTGACCATGATAGTTGGGCTTGCTGTAGGATGCCATTCTTTACATTTCCATCGTCTATTAAGGATGTGTCAATTCGACTGCAGAAGTAGAAGATCAGAGTGTACTACTTACGCCATTTCTCGTAATATCGCAGGTTGACGTAGATACTACCTTCGCGATTGAACGCGATGGGACCTTCACCGACATCGTAGAAGATATGTAATGATCCCGTCGGAAGCTTGTGCGCAGAGGCGGCGGGTGACAGAGTGCGGACAAAACGATCCAACGGGTCCTGCTTGTCCGTCATGAATGTATTAATCTTGGGGAAATCTGGGAACAGTCTCAACGTCTCAACATCTAGTGTAGCGACTGTAGAAAGGGCTCACCTTCAGCTACATGGACCTCAATGTTCTCGCGTCTACCTGGAGGTCCTGTGAAATAGAGGAATCAAACGAATTCCGCACAACTTACCAAGAGATCGGAGGCTTCCAATTTGTGCGAAATCATTGCAAGACTGGTGCTTCAAGAACTTATTCACGTCGTCCTTGCTGTCAAGCAACCGACCCCTTCCTGAGTTGCACGCCTCAGCCGCCTTGTTCACAATATCTCCTGTTGACACGTCAGAAAGTGTTAGTATCAAGGACGCTTGAGGCTCACCGATGTAGCTCTGAGGGATAACCTGACGCGGAATCCTAAAAGAAGATAAGCGATAGGCAATGGCGAGTGGCCAAACCTACCAAGAGCTTGAGGGGAGAAATATAGCATCCAGAGAGGCGTTCGAGAGTTGTGGGCTCGAGATAAGTCTACCCTTAGCCATATAGTACGCATTATGTAGAGTGTCCCCAATAGTGTGACGGATATGCTCGAGTGCAGGGGAACCTTGTTTGACTGCGCGATGACTCGATGAATAGGAATCATCCGACATGATTGAGCCACCTTTCGCCATTGTGTCGGAAGTTAGCTCGGATGGATGCTGCTTCGAGGTCTGATTAACTACCGGATGTAAGGTAAAGTAAGTTACCTGCTCGAGAAAGAGCGTGGAACTGACCATCGAAACCTGCCTGTTTCAGAAGCTCCAAGTCGGATAGCATCGTTCCGAGGAGAAGGGCGTCGTTAACCTTGACAGTTCCGAATAACAGCCTACAAAGGGACGCAGCAAGACTGCGTGTAGCATAGAGAACCTAAGAACCCGCGCTGAAACCTAATTTGCGACTCACTCATATATGTCCCGTTTCGCATGGCGTGATAACCATACCTCAATCTTCCCTTCGCCTCCGTTATACTTGGTGATGGCCCATGGGTTCTGCTTTCGTACGGCGTTGTCATCGCCGACGATGAGACTTTTATATACAAGCAACTTATCGCAAACCGCGACACTGAAATTATCAGGACTGGGGACGCGCGTTTTATCATAGTGTGCATGCGGGCACTTCTGGAGGAAAAACGGCAACCTCTGCAGTACCAAGGTTTGTACTTCGGTGCAAGTTTCGGGATCCGGTATTTCGAGAGATTCTTCGTATTTTTCTTGGACGACGCTACTCAGGCGTCTGCAACCCATCGAACTATAGAAGCCTATCATTCCACTTGAGCAAAGTTTTAATTCGCTGCCAAAACTGAGACGTACGTTCCAGCAAGTCGTCTTGGGGCGCAACAAATATCACGTCACTGAAGAGCGCATAGTCCCGGGAATCATCAACGATGACAATCTCCCTTGGCGTCCGCAATTCGTAGACGGGTTTCCATCCGACTTGGTCATCCGTGCTCTCTCGACGCTCGCCGAGTAAAGTTCGCCGAGAACTCATCTTGCTTAATGTATCGTTGGGAAGGCTGGTTCTCCGCGTCGCGAGATCCCGCAATTTCTCCAGGAAACTGTGGTAGTTTTTACTTAGTTATCACCTGGGAGGGAGTGGATCGGCTTCTCGCACCCTTCGTGTCCGCCAGCAAGTTCGTGGAACTTGTCTGGATCATTGACCAGGCTCTCTGCAATGTCCTTCACGGAAGGTTCCTTCCTTGAACCACAAGCGCTCAAGAAACGGTTCCCCTTTGTGCCAAAGTCCACGAATACGAACAATTTAGAATGGAATTCGTCGGTAGATGGTCCCAGGTAGCATTGCGCGGGGGCCAGCCATTCTTGAGCGTCAGAAGCGTTCGTGGGTACAATCGGCAGCTCAGAAAGTTTCGTGAGCTCGGGTTGCGCAAATTCTGGCGACGCTCATGAAAAGCAACTAATGCAGACAGTAAGAAGCACTCACTCTGGATACAGTCCAACAGGCATTCGTACCACTGGCGGGCTGTTTCTTTGTTGGGAGGACGTGTCGTCGCCAGCAGGTGAAGAAGCTTTGATGGTGGTGGGTGTTGTTTGATGCCTAGTTCTCTGATTACGACTTTCTGATAGGTGCTCTGCACAATGGAAAAGCCGAGTGCTTTCCACTGAATACCCAGAAATACCTGCAACGAGCTATTAGTAGGACGCATCGAAGAATGTACTCCGTCACACATCGCTCAGCTTCTCCAAGCAAGTACCCTCCTTGTTCTCCGCCGGTATGAACCCAACGTGCTTGAAGTTGTCTGGATTATACTCCGAATAATTGGTCCGGAGGTTGTTGCAAAAGTACGTGAAAGCGGTTTCCCCGATTGACCGATCCGGCGAAGAACAAAGTCCTATGATTACCTCGAGAGGTGGGTAGGAGCGCAGACCCATGCGATATAAGAGTTTCGCTAGAAACCAAGCTAGGACGCTCGTTCAGGGTAATGAATTCACCACTTTACCTTCATCCGTCTCGTTCGACCATTTCAGCTTCTTATCCAGGTCGATTACGGGCAACTGGAGTTGACGGAAGATTTCCACTGGGGGATAGAGCTCATCGGCGCAATAGCGTAAGTTCATGGAAGTATCGTTCTGGGGGGATTCATTGGAGAAAAGCCTGGACGATTTTAGTGTGGAGATATCTTGTGGGGTCAATGTAGGAGACAATCGAACTAGATAGTTGATCAAATCGGAGATACTCCAACCTCCGGTGTCCAACATTCTGTAGGAACCGAGTGAGTGATCGAACTATCATCCTAACATGGTTTCCACTTGCCGGGTTGAAAGAAGTTCCAGGGGAATGCGCGTTCGAACTCCAAGAAATGAGAGCATGATTCCCATCCCTCCACTGTACTTGATTCCGGACGTGAGCGTGACAACTGGTAAGTCAAGGCTACCAAACAGAGCATCATTCGCGATGGGAAGATACGAGGCGTCCGGACGACAAAGACCATGGGATGTGGGAATGCATTCCTTCTCTGTGAACACCCTCTTCACTGCACGACGCATCGGGTCCGAAAGCGAGGACCATACAAGCGAAAGCGTGCACAGGACACGTTCAGCCCAGCTAGCCGACTGGGTGAAGTTATGCGTGGGATCTTCCGACATGATTTCCGTACGCGAGATGTGCTGGAACCAGTCGAGAATAGTGAACTCTCCCCAACCGAGGTTCAGCAGTTCTGAGCGAGTGAAGTGCGTGCTGATATTGAGGGGGATCAAAGAAGTAGGGAGTGGTCCGTCGAGTGGGATGTGGCCTCCAAGGCCCTTCTGATCGACGAAGGATTGTATTGAGGACAGTGGATTTACCGCTCCATCGGCGCTGCTGAAAGCAGTGACATTGAGCAACTCGACCGTGCTTAAGCTCGAATTCTTCCTCTTCAAGCCCAACCACCACCGAAGACATACCACCGACTCCTCTTCGCTGAGGGGATGTCCGGCCAGGTCCTGCAGAACATCTTGGATCGTTATAGGTGATATCTTGTGTGGGGCTGGCAGGGCTTCGATAGTGCGAACAGCTTCATAGCTAACGAGTTCTGATAGCATCGGCAGGGCCTTGAGGAACTTGGCGACCTCCGGATCAAATGCTCTGATGTTCGGAGACGCACGGACACCAACCGAAGAGAGAAGCCTCAGGGGCGCAGCAGAACATTGATAGAAGGAGTCACGAAGTATATGTGATACCTTCGAAGAGGGCGTCGAGTGGTGGAAGGTAAAGAATTTGAGGACATGAAGAAAGCGCTGGTGCAAACGATCCTGAGACTCGGGTGATGGTTGTGAATCAGGAGCACCAACGGCTGCTTCATCCCATAGGTGTTGGATATCCGAGAGCTCCATCTCGTACACAGCCCGAGATAGGAAACCCCCCACATATAACAGTTCCTTGTTCCAGACTAGAATGCGAATTAGTAGAATGTCCTGCTTCTTCCGAAGGACACTCACTAGAAACACCGCTATTGCTACAACTTCCGTGAGTAGCCATCCATCGCTGAGATATTTGTGACTTACACAAGATCGATCGATTCACGCTCGACAGTAGGAATGAAGTGAGATGCCATGTGACCCCCGATACCCGTCGTTTGTCCGGTGGCATGACCCTAGTCAATACCATCAGTTGAACCCCGAACGTAAATGGAGTAAAGACCCACAATGAAGATACGCGTGTGCTTAGCCCTATTTTGCAATTAGAACCCAGTGAGTGTCTCCACCTACGACATATGCTACTACTCACCACTCAAGATCAGCACGGAGGCCCTGAAAAATGGATGCACGATGTTCCATGGAACTCCGATCATACTCGTCTTTCCCAGTCTTGTACAACCAATCAGTGAGCATCCAGAGCGCGATTAGTTGCAATGACCAACATATATCAAGCTATATTTTAGCTGGGATGGAGGGTGCTTTTTCAGACACCGGGTTAATTCTTTTGAGATTTTCTCGCCGGCGGTAACAGCCACCTCTGCGGTGAACATCGTGAGATCCACGCTCGATGTATGTCTAGAATGCTGTTCCACTTGGGACCCCACCGTCCCCCTGGATGACGGACTCTTGATGCCTGAACAAAGGTATACCGCGTCCATGATTTCCGCTTCAACCGTGAGCCCTAGTGAATACGATGATCAAAGTGGTCAAGATAACCACACAAGAACACGAACGATGACATTGGACATCTTTCACATGCATGATTTTCCTCCCGGGGCTGGACCTTTCCATATCCACAGGTACACTAATGGGTCGAGAGGGACCAGGTGACTTCTTGATGTGCCCGACGTCATGGCCATCGAAAAACACGCCCACATCCCTTATGTTGGCCATGAAAGTAATTGACGATGCAAGAAATCGCATCAAGTCCAATGGGGGCGGCATCGGACCAGGTTCTCGAAGTGGCATCTCGAATGTCGTCCAAGGATCCAGTGTTTCCTGAGGGAGGTTGCCACGGCGAACATACAACTGGTGAGGGGATCAGCGTTTAGGTCTAGTATCTATGAGTTCGATACCTGATCATCATTTTCCTTCCAGTAAAACTGCATCCCGTATCCTGCAGATGCGTTATAAAAGACATGTCTAAAGGCCCAGATTCCCTACCTCCGGATGAGACACAGGGACTTTCCGTCACAAAAAATAAGCTGTAGAATCCTACCAACGATTATCCAACGCTAACCTTTGGGTGGGGGAGAGACTCACCAACGCCAAACGCACCGATCTTCTCTGGACTAGGGTTGCCGTCGGCTGAATGAAGGCAATATGTAAAGACCGAAAGGTGGAACTGAGAAAGGAGAACACACCGATTTTTGGTAACCTCTCCCAGTCCTTCGCTTGAAACGGTTTCCCATTATTTCTGAATGTCCACTGCACGACCTTGAGGATGAAGACATCAGCACGAAAACGTCGATGAACACCAACAAAATGGAAACTCGTACGTGGGTGGACTTCAAATCAGGCAACGTCGATGGGCTAGAATTCTCTTTCTGTGCACGTTCTTGGTATAGAGCGGTCTCGAAGCAAACCTCGACAGCTGAAGACCCAGCATCGTCGGAGTTTTGAAGGAGTTCACGAAATACTGGCGCAATGAAGAGTGTGAGCAACTGTGATCATAGTAATTTATCAACATGGTAGAACGAAGGCTCTCACATGTGAACTCCCCCGGGTAGCGAGCAAGCACTTTGTCTATCAGCGCCCGTTGATTGACCTCGACTCGCGCCTCTTCTCCGCCTTTTGCCTGAGTGATTTTAAGAATGGGCGACTCGATCAAGCTATCTAGTAGGCAGAAGGGCACCGGGAATGAACATTGGAATAGACATACCAGCGCTTCGCGGTGTCGTGTCATTTGTCGTGGTTTGACAGGTCCTCGCTTGTGAAAGAACCTGCACAGTTATCAGTAGTATGCCGAGGCTGAATGCAAAGCGATGTTTACAGTTAAACTCGATGGTTTCGTGGGGCCGCACGAGAGCATTCAATACAGCAAGTCAACTTACCGTCCCCGCCGGGTCCTCATTTGGATCCAAGGCGTCTGTTAGCCGACTGGGAACATGGCAGAAGCAGGGAACTACTTATCCTTTGTTTCGACCGTGACGAACTTGAACTGACTCCAATTTGATTGTCATCCCGCTCCCGAGGAGTCCAAATTACTAGCTTCAACTTGGCTTGGCCACGGCGAGTCGGAATGGGCGAGTCCCCACAGAATGAATACGCGAAACAGCTGCAACAATCCTTCGGATACCCTCTGCGATTTCCGGAACCGAAGCCTGGCCTCCCATCATCCTACAAAGATCAGGGACTCCACATTGGGGATGTTGGCTATGTCGACGATGTCGGCATGTTTGAAGTCCTTTTCAATATCTGTTTCCCCTCAGACCACGAACTCCACTTTACGCGCAAGGAGCTTACCACCCTAGTCGGTCTCACCAAGTTCACACAAAGTGAAGCTCCGCCCATCCCCAATGCATTCCCTCCGGGTCGTGTCATTTGCCATGGCATCCAGGGGTCTCACGGTGATATCCTGAAGGACACCCAAAGGTATGTAGGTCGGTAATATCAAGACCTGGAGATCACGATGCTGACATGGTATGTCGGGTATCGGTACTAAGCGCACCTTGCAAATTCATGTCATGCTCCGCATCTGGCGCCATCCTTGTTCTCTCCTCGGGTGCCGTGCGTCACAGCCTCAACAAGGGCAAGGAGGAAGAATTCCGCAAGTTAGCGGAGAAGCATGCACTTGACTGGTGCAAAGTCGCCAATTGCAATTCCCTTTACCTGGTCACCGGCTTTTATAAAACGAGTTCTTGGTATCTTGCTTCGTTTCATGATGCGAAGCCTATCGGACAAGTCTTGGTAGAACGTGACGGCGAAGGGAGATACAGTTGGCACTCAAGTTGCGATTACCGGCAGAGTCCCAGGGGAAACAAGAATGAGAACCAAACCGTGCTCGTATCGGGTTTCAAGATCGAAGTGAGGGGGTGGGATCAACATACGGTGGTCGAGAAGTTGGGCCCACAATCGGGAAGCACCTGGTCTGAACTGACCTCGCTGGTGAACTTCCTCATCGGCGTCTTTATTTTCGTTTGGCAACGCATAGCTTCAGAATCTGCGTTCAAGATCCAATGGGATCATGGTGCACGTGTCGAACGTGTTCCAGCATTATCGCAAGTAGGTACCCCACAGAAATGAACCACCGGGACGGTGTTGAATGATTCTCCAGCCCTTTCATCCCTCTGACGCCATCAATCGTTTCATACTGGACAAGGTGTGTGTCGAAATGCCATACGCGATAGATTACTGAAGTCAAGTGACAAGAATGCCAATGTTCAGGTGGCTGTCACTCATGATAGCCAGTGGTTGGACATGCTCGAAAATGTTTGTCATCTGTACTGCGCTGTTGTGGTCTGCACTCTCACTAGGCCACCAGAATGAACTGCTTCAGGAGGATATGGCGGAAGAGGGACGCTTCCGGGCCTTCTTGGAAGAAAAATATACATGTGACGCTGACTCCGACAGTAAGAATTTCATCGCTGCGATACTTCACTCCTTGATAAAGGATTTTTAGATGTGGTTTACCTGAGAAGAAAGACGTAGGTTTCGTCTTCCTGTCCCGCCCACTTTTGGTATTCTAACTTAGTCGAATCGACAGCGATGCCAATGATCAGAACTCCAACGTTCTACACAAGCCAACGTTCTCTCCCAGGACACTCACTCTCCCTACAGCTCCTGACGATATTCGGCAGATCGTCATAACAGGTGCGTCCAGCTCCCGTCCTTGTAAAACTTGTAAAAGACCTATAACGACTGCCTCTCAGGCATGCGGGCTGAGAACGTCGTCGCTGGTCTTAGACGTATCCCTGTCGGTTTTTTTGCTCTTGTTCAGTTTGACGGTACGAAGCGAAGAACCAAAACCAAGGCGGTCTTGCTTCACGACAATGTTATTGAATGGGACGAGGAGATTTTGTTGTGAGTTATTCCCCATTCCCTTTTATTGGTCGTCGCTCATGTCAATCAGACCCCAAGATCCATCGGTCAACGTTCGAGTCTCAATCAACGCTTCCTTTGAGTATGAGCCAATGCTGGGAAACGGAGAAACGCTCTGCGTGTCAGAAACCAGCGTGGGTGGTTTGTCGCAAGCCGGCAGCACCTACCGTCAGTGCGATTCCTTTTCGGCCATCTGTAAACTGTTACTTGACATCGGACCAGTTCATTTCTCATCAGGGAATGGGAAAGATGACAATTCCTGTGCCTCGCTCCTTATTACCCTTGAAGAACGACGATTCGACCGTCTAACCGATTGGAGCCTTGGGGATACTAAGGTCAGAGTGGTGCTGACATTATGTGTCTGGCGTTAACGATAACTTGTTAGCTGAAATGCGAGGACCCATCTTATGTCGAAGTCACAAAATTGACAGATGAAGCACACGACACTCTTGTCAAATACCGTAGAGATCACAAAATAGAGGATCTCTTAAAATCGGTCAAACACTTCGAACTCGCGCTAAAGATCTGTCCTTCCGAGCATCGCGCCGCCACACTGTTCAACCTCGCCACGACGAGGTTTCTACATTGTCGGGTTCACGGAATAATCACCGAGCTCGACACCGTCATCGCTTGTTATCGCGAGGCGCTCTCATTGCGATCCGCTCCTTCCCCGGACCGACCTGTTACACTGCTACAACTCTCTCAGGCTCTCTTGTATCGCTACGAAAGGCTGGGAAATGGAGGTTCGGTCGTGCTCGAGGTCGGGCTCGAGTTCGACGTCGAGGAGGCCGCGGAGCTCGCGACCGAGGTCAAGGAGCTATCCTGCGAGCGTAGTTACGCTCGACGCGCTGCAGATCTCGTACTTCAAACCCTCAAACGACACAGGGTTCTAGCATTCGGGAACCTAGCTCAGCTTGACGAGCTGGTCTCAGAATTATCTCAGTCTGCGAGTCTGCCTTTAGATTTTGACAGTCCTCACAGACTGATCAACCTAAGCGCTGTGCTGCGCAAACGCTTCGAGATAACTGGTGACCTCGACAATCTGGAACAATCAATTTCACTGCTCGAGGAAACCCTACCACTCACTTCAGATGGTCATGTCGACAAACCCTGGATACTCGCCACCTTTGGCGAGGTACTTCGATGCCGTTTCGTCAAGCGTGGCGATCTTGTCGACCTGGACAAGTCGATATCCATAACCGAAGAAGCTGTACGACTTACCCCAAATGGTCATTTCGACAAACCTTGGATGCTCACCTGTCTTGGTGATGCATTCCGCTTACGATTCGTACACAGCGCTGCAGAGTTCGGTACCGAAGGCCACCCCCACAGACCTGGCTACCTGACCGACCATCCCACCCCCCTCTCAACTCATAGCCAGTGCTTTGGCAACCTCGGTGACCTCGAGCAAGCGATTTCGAGACACAAGGATGCTGTAGAGCTCACCCCGGACGGCCATCCGAGCAAACCGAGCCGTCTGGACGATCTCGCGTCCTCCCTGTTGACTCGTTTCAGGCATCTCGGGAAGATTGATGACCTTGAGCGAGCGATTTTGCTAAACAAGGACGTGCTGGAGCTCACGCCGGATGATCAATTTGACCGGGATACCATTTTGAAAAACTTGGTGACTTCCTTGTTACATGGGTGAAGCGTTCGCCGGGTATAGGAGTGCCCAACTACATTACACATTACTATAAGCACTCTTCGCTCTGTATCTTACAGTGCGTTGCATAATAAAGTGTGGTGTCACCAAATCGTGGAGCAGTGTTTGGATGTATTTATTCTCAGAAAAGGTCGAAGATCGGGGGCTCCTTGGACCTGAACTCTCACGATCAGGTAGAGTGGCGTCTGGTACAGACAATACTCGGCGCTGCTCGTTCGCCCAACGACGCGCTTCTCCCTGTACAGGGACCCAGCGGTATCGCTGTAGACCAAGAGTGCATGCGCACTAACTCGCCGCCCC
>JBBPRJ010000357.1:0-10773 GCA_038092975.1 Chalciporus piperatoides | reverse complement strand
CATGGATTTCACAGGCCACGTTGTTCCCGAGGCCACGCTCGGTGGTCCCATCGCTCTCGTTAAAGATGGCGATCGTATCGTCATCGATGCCGGATCCCGAGCCATCAACTGGCTCGTGGATGAGGACGAGAAGGCGGCGCGCAAAAAGGAATGGGACGGTTCGGGTAAGAGCGCCTTGAAGGAACGACGAGGTATCTTGTACCGATATGCAAGGGATGTTGCGGTGAGCGGGGTTCATGCGTCGAATGTCTATGCGTTGACTGACTTGATTGGACCAGCCTGCAAGCGAAGGTGCCTACTGCGATTAATGGTCGATCTCTTTTCGTTGCAACTTGAAAGCTGTGTTATGTCACTGTTGTGCATATGTATGTAGTAACTATCGAATGAAGCAAGGAAATGCATGCAGCTATTGGTCCGTCTCGGCAGGAATTGGGGCATCTCGAGCTCCTGCATGATGAGTTGCATGAGGATGCATATTTAGTCGGATGTTGTTCGACCACGTAATGCGACATATGCATGAGTTTATATTTCTTGTTTGGATACCGAGTATAAGGAGGATATACAGGCGTCGGGAAACGAGGTACGCTCCGACTCGGATCATGATGCATGATGTTGGGATTCCCTGCCGGTGACTTGAACGACCGACAGTCCAATTTAAACTTTCGTATAACACGCCCGGGACTAGACTATACTTGGTTGTACTCGTCGCTCAGCCAGCACTTGAAGTTGTGGGCGCGATCGGATCGGGGTCGCCGGGATCTATGGATCCCAGAAAGTACGCCGTGTGGGTATCGTTTTACACGTCATTGGGCATCGAGCATCATATACAAGGGGGGGAAAGCATGGGAAATTATACATAGAATGAGAGATCCGAGGAGACATGGGATAGAGAAGAGAACGGGTATGTTAAGGTGATCATCAGCATGCTGCTGCGCTCGTAGAAGAGACTCGGAATTGCGATCCTCGGGGCAGTTGACCCCGGGGAACGATTAAAAGGGAATGAAGGGAGCGACGCGGGTTGAAAAAAAAAAAACAAGGGCCGCGAAGAGTGGGAATGAAAATTAGGAAACGGACGGAGACATCTAGGGGGGGGGGAGTGGGAGGATATCTAAAAGGGTGGATATAATATATAGACTGAAATACAGATAACATAACGACAGGCGGGAGTAGAATGGTGAAAGGTGGAAAGGGAAGCAAGCTAGGAAATAACAGAGACGTGGGCTGGGAAAAGAAAACGTTGCGCCTACAGTGAGCCTGAGGGGTGAGACAAGGGTGAGAAGGGTACAAGTGTTTCAACCGACAACCTACCAATACAACGGGTCAGATTAGGCGAGTACAATGGAACAGTGGGTGAAGCAGGGTCGAACCGATTCCGGAACTAAAAACAATAACTTCCAGATTCTGAGGCGGCGATTGGAGAGGGGCGGAGGGGAGACGAGATAGGTGAGGGAAGGGTAGGAGACAAGGGCGGTTCGACATCGTGAGTTAGCGCATCGTACATCTCCGCGTAAACACCGTGGGTCTTGAGGAGTTCAGCGTGTGTCCCTTGCTCGATCACACGTCCCTCCTTCATACACCTAGGAACAAAAGCGCCAGAGGTCAATGATAATACAAAAAGGGCGTAACAATGAATTGCGAAGGCGAGCGCATGCATCAGTGAGGGCTGCTGAGAGGGACGAAAAGACATACAATATCATATCCGCGAGCTCAGCCAAGTGGCGGAATCGGTGCGTAACGAAGATCATTGTCTTGCCCGCACGGAGCTCTGGCCTAAGGAGTTCACGGAGGATATTAGTTTCAGCGATGGGGTCCAGGGCAGACGTCGCTTCATCAACCACAACCAGCCTCGTCTTTCCGTTGTTCAGCCGCATGAACAAACGTGACCTGTTGGGATCGAATCGATCAGCATGATGCAAGTTTGAAGTTAAACACAAAAAGACCTACGCAGCAAGGCGTTGTTGTTCGCCGCCTAAAGGATAGGGTGTCAACGTCAACACACGTCCTCAACACCCCCGTGCACTATCACTCACCTGAGATAGCCACCCTATGTCCCGCGTGCTTCTCATACTCGTTCAACAATTCTGCAGTCGGGTGACCAAACACCCCAGTCCGCCATCCTTTATTGGTGTCAAACGAAGGCACGAGCTTCGTCTCGTAACTCTCGCCGAGCCTCGAAATCCAATCGGAGCATCCACCTCTCCGCGCGGCCTCCTCGACCTGAGCTTCGTTGATGTCGAAACTAGGAGGTAAACCAGCACAAATATTTTCCTTGACGGAGATCGGATACACGACCGTAGACTGCGACTGAACTCCCATGGCTGCGCGGAGTTGGTCAGCGTCGTATTCGGGGAGGGGAAGATTATCGACGAGGATGGACCCAGCGGATGGATCGAAGAGGCGGGTCATAAGTTTGACCATCGAAGACTTGCCGCTCCCGTTCTCGCCGACCACGAGGACAAGTTGGCCTGGGAGGATCTCGAACGAGACGTCCCGGACAGCATCACGCTCTATCCCCGGATATTGCAGCGTGACATTGCTGGAGCGTCAAAAATGTGTTGTCAGAGATGACACACACATGACAAGAAAAAATAGTCGTACCTGAAGGTCAACTTCATTCCTTTGTCGCTGGATATATTGTGTGAATGGGGGAACGGCTCTGTGCCCTGCTGCATCGTGCTTTGATAATCGATGGCATGATAGAGTTTCTTGACCTGCCAGACAATTTCCCTCAAACACGACATGTCCTCGGCATGTTGCACTACGATTAGCCTCATAGACTTGGTCACCTCGCGTAGGAGAGCGATCGAAGCGATCGAAGAAAGTGACGGACGCGCTGGAAGTGACAACGCAAACAGAGCCTGTAATTTGTTAGACCAACCAGGCGCCGGTAAGAGCACAGGCAGCATTACCAGCGGGTACTCCAAACTGAGCTCCAACAGAATCTCCCAATGGAAACTGCGCCAGAGCACGCTAGACCAAGCATAAGGCTCCGTGTCCAAGACATCGCCCAACTTCTCGGCCGATTTCTGGTACTCTACAAGGGGGATGAGCAGCGGGTGGGGCTACGGCGCCGTATCCACTCACCGGCCTTGATGAAGCTTGCTATTCCATTTAACATGAGGTCGCTTCGGTATTCAGGCGTAAACGCTAAGTCGAAGAGCGCTTTCATTCGCTTGAAGTGTTCATCGTGTGGCCAGTAGACGTAACCTGTTGTAGGAATGAGCCGGATCCACGGTCAAGTCATTTCAAGACTAACTTGAATTGCCGATACGGTTCACAGGCGCCAGCCACCATACCAGCGGGAACGCAAGGGAAAGGCACGACAACATCTCCCGTTCTGGGCTCTGCCTGCGAGAGATGGCGTATATCAAAACTAACACTTGGGAGATCAGTCCCACCGTGCGAATGACGAGGTGACTCAGTGGCGCGAGGAACGGTTCACCAGGGAACACAGACTCGAACGGAGACAAAACAGGAAAAATAGAGTTCAAGTCTAGCGGTCTGTTAATTCCACATTCTCACCCAATCGTTGAGGGAGATATGCTCACCCCGTGAAGACGACAAGTCCAACCTCAAACATGCTGGGAAGGAAAGTTTCAATAAAAAGCTTTTCGCGAAATTGAAAGCCCAACATTCTAGTAGCGGCGGGATGAAATGCGCCCTCAATCGCTTCCGCAGTTCTTCCAGAGACAGGACGCTAAGTGTAGTGTGAATGGGCAGCCGCATAGTGAGAGAGAGTCACTGACTTCATTCGTTCCATGGCAATATTGACAAAGGCGCAGCATATCCAATAGATCGCCACACATCGATAGCAATTTGTGGCGAGCGTTCCATTGCTTATATCGTCCTCGAGCTACTAGACATGAGCCCGATCAGGCAGGAATGTCGAAAATGGCTTACCAGCTCAACTAAGGTACTGAGCCAATAAAGATGTAAGGCGGAGGAGAGACCCTGCGCAATGGTCGTCACCGCGAACACGATCAACGCTGCTGGGGCCAGGTTCATCGTATCGGCAAGAAACGCCTTCACATAAGGGATATTCTCGCGTATTTCTTGAACCGCATGAACCGGACACCGAGAAGCCAGTTTGGCTTCGTACGTGATGTCATAAACGCCGGATCGAAGGCGCCGGAATCGACCGCCGGGAGCGTCTTCCAGCGGTTCGTTGATCGGGGGTGGCGCTTTGTCTTCTAACATATGATTGTGGGTGCTCTCCATTGAGGGAGGTCGCTATACGAGTATCAGAGTGTGAAATTGAGCTGCACCAGATAAATCGCCTGCATATTTATACCAAGAGCCTCAGCATCTCTCGTATTGCCACCGCCACTGTCATGCGTTGGTAAGATGCCATAGAGGCAACCCACTGCAAAACAATTGTGAATATACCATTCATCCCCATCTGTAGGCGCCCGGCGCGGTCCTTGTTCCAATCCATAACAAAAACTCATCCGAACAAATCTAGAAAACACACGTACCAACACCGCCCGCTGTGTGTGCAACCACCGCAAGACACCGAAATGGTAAGTCCGGTGGCCATAAACGACACAACAGGCCTGGCAGGCAAGGGGGGAAGCCTGTGTGTGGCGCAATATTCGGGTGTGAGTTGCGTCTTGTGTCCACCAACGTTCCACGCCCTGCCAATGTCCTGTCATTTGCCATGGGCGCACTCCAAATTTAACGCACACGTATGTGACATGTATGGGCATTGGATTGCGCTCCTCAACCACGGAGAGCGAAGTCTGAAAAGGGCCCTGAACTGCACGACTGGATGTGGGACAGCTGTCGGAGTGATGGGTGACACTGGGTGACGATTTCGCTTGCCTTGCATCGCTCGATTCGAATCCTCATTCCTGTACGTCAGGAATCAGAATATCAGAAGCCAACCCGACGGGCGGGGTTTTGACAATAGTGCATCTGTCCAGAGTCGGGAATTGTGGCCCAGCGTATTAGTAGTGTGGCGCACGAGGTAGCGACGCGTTTATACCGGCGCGCCCACAATGAAGCTGTGCTCTGGGTTTAACAAGTGAAATTGGGGGGCGGATGGGAGGTTTGGAAATGAGGGCTGAGGAACGGCTGGGATAGAAATTTGTCGGAGATTTTTCTGCGAAATGGGGCACCTGCCCTCGTGTATCATATTTACTAGCTTGACACGGCCTTGCTCAGTCTCCGACCATGTAGTCAGCCAGTAATACCTAATTGCCGTAGAGTGAAGGTTGGTTCCTGGTGGCAGTCTCGTACATTCCGAGTCCGTACGAGGTCAGCAACGAGCCTCTGCATGGATGATGGACCAACGAATCAAACAGACCTGTAATTGTTTTTTAAAAAGTATAGATTATTGGCACCTTGTCTTTTTGTTCGGGATAAGTTGTTGCCTTGCCGTCACAAGATGTGGTGGTTGTGTGATGGTATTTGGACAAGAAGCCATGCTGCCCAATTCGGAAGCCGTCGTGAGTGGACCGGACATGACAACGCCCACAAATAAGCTGCGAACTGGCACTGGACAACTGGCGGAGGACCACTTCAGGAATCACCTACATTCCTTTTGTTATGTAGGTGAACTCGCCGTTACCGTACCCATCGACCAACAGTCCTACCATTTCCGCGAACTAGCCAACACGCGCGTTTCATGAGGTGGGTGCAGCACATCCGAGTCGTGTGCTGGTCCTTTTGTTCTTCTTCTACAACTCCGGATGAGTGCCAGTAGTGTGTGCGACCATCCCGGGTCTATTCCGAGTCCGTTTGGTCCAACTTCAACCAACTATCCATCTTCTCCCACACATCCTCTTGTTCCGCCGTCCATTCTTCTCTCTTCTCCCTCACACACGCAGGACACAACCCCTCTGCTATCCAATCCATTTGTTTCAACTTCTCGAGTGCTTCCAGTGGCTTGTACACGCTATCCCCAGCTATCGCAGATTGTATCACCAACGGAAACCATTTGTCTGCCAACAAATTCGTACACGCCATGTGTGGCGTTACAGGCTAGAATGGTAGATCGCAGTTGAAAAAGTCAGTCGACGAAATGAAAACCTCGTGGTACAAAACAGCAAGATCGATATTCTCGGAACTCGGAAGGAACAAGTCAGGCTCCGGTGGAGGTTACAGCGACAAACCAGTCCACGAAATCTTCCGAGTGGAAAGGAAAAAGACAGAAAGGAAGAATTTTGACGTACAGGTTCGAACAGTACAGGAGTGAAATGCTCCACGATGCCGGACATGAGGTTCCTGCACCGGTCAATGTCGATCGATGATAGGGCGTGGCAGGTTGATGGATCGTCGGAAGCCACTGCAATTTCTACTCCGGTGGTGTCCGGGTCAGGTTCAAAGTCGGTAGTCGTGACAAGGCTGTAATAGATGCCCTTCTGGATCTACAGGTCGTCGAGTCAGGATACATGCCATGCCATGCCTTGTGGCGACAAATGAGACGATCGAATTTCGAACTTACAGGGGAAATTTTGTACTGGACGGCAAGACTTATAGCCTCCTCGAGATGGCTTGGGTGTACAAATGGGGCAGGTCCGCTAGGAAACATGGCCGCGAGATAGGATCTCGCTAAGCCATGAATAGAAGGAAGATCCAACTGATTGGGTGAAGATATTCGAAGGATTGAGGCAACGTGGTGGAAGGGCGCCTGTGGAGAGAGCGGACTATATGCGTGCGATGGTTCGCTATCATGGAGGAGAACGGTGGACGATCAGCTTCGGATGCTCACGTATCGTGGTACAGATGCTCCAATAGCAGAGTGAAATCCTGAACCTGCACTCCAAGCTCCGCAGGGATGGTCATCACAGGAACCTCCTCGTCACCCCGTTCCAACACAGCTTGCTGCGCATATATCGAGTGTCTGCCAAGGAGACGCTCGTGGATCTTGAAGAGGACAAGATCGTGTTGGCTATCGCCTCGCTTGGGAACTTCCACGATGAGAGAACCTTCATCGAACCAATAAGTGGGATGTCGATATGCTTGTAGCGTCGCTTGCTGAGACTCTGGTTCGGGTTTGAACGTCATTCTCCAGTTGCCCGATATCCAAAACTTCCAGCTAGCGCCTAACGCAACCGACAAGGGAATAAGCGAGATCAACGTTCGATAGTTAGGGACAATGGATGCTCGCAGCGTGCTCATGGCGGGGTAGCGGGGATAGGTGGTCGAGTTCCCACCAAGTGTGAGAGCGAAACCCCAAACCTCCTGGACATCCACCCACATCATTGATATCGGACAATCAGTCACACATCATGTATGCATCATACACTATCACAGTGCAGGCCATCTGCGTAATAAGATATGCGACAGCAATCATTTGCTGGAAATGACGGTGCGATAGAGCATGATCGGTTAATCCAACACCTTACTCGATCATTGCATTGACTTCAAGAGAATCGGTGACAGCTGCCAACCGTATGCTGGGCCCTGGCAGAATGCGCATTTCTCGGATGTAGTACTGGGTGATAGCAACCGCGGTAGCTGGAGGCTAATAAGTACCTGTAGGGGCGTGGTTGCACGGCTATGGCGTGGGTGGCATGTGTTCAGGGAAGATGCGAATATACATTCATCAGTCAAATTGCTATCAGGCAGCCGCTTGTGGGCGCTCAAACATGCACACAACGCGACGAAGAATTTGGCGTGATGGCAGTCGTAAGATTGTTTACGAGACAACCGAGGACAGGCAGATCGGACAATACCTAGGGCGGTAACGAGCTAAGAGACGCCGATCAGTGTGGTCGCAGCAACGTATGTGGGATGAAGGATGCCAACATTTTGAAAAAAATCTGGTCGTTCAAGGGTCGAAGTGTTGTTGATGACAGTAATAAGAGCAACGAAGTCACTATAGGAAATGAGTTCCTGAGTTGCTGTAAACGTGAACGAAGACCGCGGTAGACCTCGAGGCGATTCCGCCTGTCCCACTCACCACCCTCCTCGATGAACCTGTCAAATGTTATGAATTCATGTGAGCGGTATGTGCCACTTTCAAGGCAAGGTTGTCGGTAATAAGGTTGTTATCTCCAAAGAAGAGATGAGGGTGAGTGATCAATCGATCATGATCCGAGACCAGGTGTTTTCTCCGAAGCCACTGGCTTCTGGGGCCATCCTACCAAGCGGTGTGTTCAGCCAGACTCAATCCTCGACTTGACACCCCATCATGTTCGGAAGCAACGACATACCTTGTCGCCTATTCTCGTCAAAGGATTTGCACTGGGAGCCTTGAGAGCACTTTCCCACCGTCTTCTCAGCAAGATCAGCAAGTCGTTCGTCCAGCTTCTTGAGTTCAGATTCAGGCTCCCTCTCAGAATACCATCCACGTAATCCCATTCGGTTGCAAACTTATTATGACGAATGCCTGGTGGATAAAGATGGACGAGCAGCGCTACTTGCCTTGGCTCAAACTTGTCGCGTTTTCTCAGAACCGTCCCTCGACCGCTTGTGGCGCGAACTCGGTACGCTCAAACCACTTATACGGTGCTATGGGGGAGACCCGACGTTGCAACATCCGGTTACGTTTGAAATGGTAAACAAAGGTTTCTGGTCGTCGGTATCCTCTCATCACATTGGCAGGCCCCACCAACTTCCGATGAACTGAGCATCATTCGTCCATACTCCCAACGGATTAGGACACTGTATTTGCGCGACTCCCCTTCTATGGTGCTTTTACGATCGATAGGCTCGAAATCCTCCTCTTTCTTTCCCAACCTCACTTGTCTCATCTATGACGAGACCCATCCCCGTCGTATCGGTATTCCCACTGTACCTATGGCCACATTTGTTCGCCTGCTCACTCCTAAAATCACATCTCTGGATGTCGTCTTTGATAAAAGGGTCGACGGAGTACGGGCATTTCTCCGGAACTTGCATCAAATCTGTCCGAATCTCAGAACTTTCACATTCGAGGCAAGACCGGACAGAGTGGGGCGCAATAATCCCCGACAAAACCTGCACCAGATCCCTGACTTCTCTCGCTTCAACAACCTCCAGTACGCCTCCCTACAAGCCTTCGCTGATCACATCACTTTCGAAAATCTTTCCCTCTCTTCCCTGCCCAGTGGGTTCTCCGCAGCAGTTCACCGCAATCAATCGACACCCCTTGAAACCTCGTTGGGACCCGCTGACATTCCATTTCAGCATGCTATGCATGTTGAGCTGCGGGTCTGGGATCTCGACTTTGTCACCAAATTACTACGACCTTCGCACCAGGCGTTCGACTACATGTCTGTTTCTATCGACGGAGATCGACCCACTGCTTCCAGTGTAGATGCGTTCTTCAAAGCACTGGCGTCTTCTGGACATGCCGATTCCCTGCAGACAATCCAACTTACGTATCCTCGGAGCAGTCAGTTCCCAGCTGGCCATCTATCGTCTAACCTCCCCTCTCTTCTCACATCCTTCCATCGCCCGGAGAAACTCGTGATCGATCTGGGCACTATTTCCATCGACGATGACCAGTTAGCCGATTTGGGTTGTCTCCGGTCTCTCCAAGTCTTGAAACTAACATCCTGGGCGATATCGTGGTCGTTGGTGAAGCACCCAACTCTCCGCGGAGTTCTGTCCCTAGTTGGATCTTGCCAGCATCTTCAAAAGCTCGTCCTGTCTGTTGATACCAGGCAGGTTTCACAATATGACACGGATGCGACAATCCGCAACACTACGCTCACCACTCTGACGTTTCTGGACTCTCCGATCGATGATCCAATCCTTGTAGCACGATTTATCTCTACACATCTTCCGTCGGTGGAGAAGGTCTCGACGGAATGGTCTATGGGGGAGTCCCCTTGGTACAGTTGGGACAAGTGGTTTGGAGTCAATTTCAGGCTCCATTTGGAAAGATATGACGACGTAGCTGGCGTAGTTAACCCAGAAGACTCGGAGGATCATAGTTCTGATTAATGTATAGTAACCGACCCTACGCTGGTCATCTTGTTTTATTACACTGCCTTCCCTTGGGGAATCTGGACTCGGAAACCTTTGACGGACCGATGGCATTTCGAGAGAGGGGGATTCTTGATTCTTGTGACGGTTTGTCGACAAGGAGGTCCCCAGCGACGCCCACTCGCGGGGGGAACAGCTTCCGCATCTCCATCGTCCTGCGCAGAGGGGTGGCCGCCGCGGGCAAGTGCTCTGCTCAAGAATCGAATCGGCTGCAGTTACAGTATACAACAGAAGGCGGTACTCCGACAGAACGCAGATGTGATAAATCATGCACAATTCAAAGAAATATCCGTCCACGATCATGATCATTGGCATTGAAGACGAGCCTGACAGTACTTGGGCCTGAATCCCGCTCCTTGGACTGAAGTCGTATCGTGCGTCATGGAACCAATTATGTGGGGATATCGACATGCTTGTCAAAGTCGCTCGTTGGGTCTCCCCGTTTGCTTTCTTCGTTGACTCTTTCTCCAGGGGTGCGGGATCTGAGGAACAGCTTATAATACGGCGCCAATATTTCTGATCGTAAAAACCATCCTCTAGTGAACGAGCTCTCGTCGTCGTGTAGATGACTCAGTCGTTTTGTTGCACGGAAAGCCATTCGTGTCTCATTCGGTAGGACACATCACATCACATCACATCACATCACATTCAAATACAACGAACACCATACACCTACATGTTAGCAGTCAAAAATTAGCCCAACTCTCGTAGGACGATGGGAGAGGGGGGGCGGGGGGATGTCACACGAATACATCGATCCTCCCAAGCTGTGCCGAGATTGCGGCGACAGGTTTACCCTCGAAATCGAACACGTCGCCACGTCTGTAGGCAACGAGATCTAGATCGAAAGAGCAC
>JBBPRJ010000356.1:0-10778 GCA_038092975.1 Chalciporus piperatoides | reverse complement strand
CATGAAGGGCAGCCATGACAGGCGTGAGGCCTGGGGGAGTGTGTGCACGGAATGCGTGTGGTAATGACGTAGGCGACGTGGGGAGCATCGGAAACCTAGTTGGGGAAGTAGCAGAAGCACCAAGATGTGGGAGCGAATGTTGATTGGAAATCGGAGAAGTGAGAACGTCGATGATCGGTTTGTGTGCTGTATGCGTGGCACGAAGTGCATTCGAAGCATGGGCTAGGTGCATCGTCAAGTACTGACAGAACACTAAATGTCACATCGAAACTAACGTGAAAAGCACGGTACGAACCTCGAGACACTTCACAACCCCTTCAAGATGTGCCTCTCGTCTGCGCATCATCAGGATTTGTCCACACAACTCGACATCGATACGCATCCGATCCATGCGAAGTACGGAGACGTCCCTCACAGAGTGGAGATCGTGAAACGTGTATCTCCTTGAGTAAACAGAAAGTAATATTAAATGTCAGCATGGGCACCTCAACACGACAAGGGAAAGACATACCGTCTGATCCGACGACGACCTGCTTTGTGTTCCTTCTTCATCACCTCATCTTCCAGAACATGCCCTTTCCACCACGCCTCACGTTTACCTATGACATGCTCCCATGTAGCCACACTTTTTCTCCCCTCGTACACTTCACCGTCACCAGATCTCTCGGGCGTCAGTCGCTCAGTACTGGCGAGGTTGGCAGAACTGACATCTGGAGAGGCACCGAGGATGAAAGGGTTGTGTGTACGCGAAATAGCTTTAAACCAACGCGTTGATCAGCAAATCACCCGTTCCTCTGCGCGAGAACATCCAACGTAAAACGGTCGTGCACGTACATATCGGTGACACCTGACCACTGCTTAGGAGTTCGTCCTCATCCCCATTTTCACTGGAATGGGAGTTGTGAGTTGGGTGAAAGGCGTACACTTTGAAAGCAACTTACTGAGATAGTATGACAGCGGGAACTCCAAGCCCTTTCAGTTCAGAGGCCGGGTAGACATGCCCCGACGATGACGACTGTGTAGACAAGGGAATTGGAACAGACGACGTACGGCCCACAAGTTTGACGGGAGTCGTCGAAAGGTCGACAGACTTCTTCGACCGGTTGATCCTATGCACGTCAAAAAAATGCTCCCCGATATCACATTCAGACGTACCCCGCCCACATCTCGAGCCGCTTCTGCACTTTCCCGGACCATGCCCCACCAAAGGCCAAATCATCGTCTCCAAGCGTCTTCGACACGATGTCTTCCGCGTCACTGGAAGTGAGTCTGTCCCTGTCCCTTTCATTACTTCTGTCCGCCTCCTTTTCTCTTTCCATCCCCCGAAAACTCCACCCCGTCCGTTCCACACGTTCTCGCATCCTCGCCAACACTTCGACCTTGCCGGTCCACAAGGCCCTCACGCTGCCTCCGACCCTCTCCTTCTCAGCAACATTATCTCCGCGCTCTTTCAGACTTTCCCCTTCCCTACTCGGTCTCTCTTTGTCTCGTTCCCTCTCTACCTCTTTGTCCTTTTCCCGTTCCTTCTCACGGTCCCGGTCACGGCCACTGACGATATCTCGTACGAACACTCCCAGATCAGCAGTGGGCGCACCCACAGATCCTGGGCCAGTGCCGCTCGCCCCACTCACACTCACTCGGCCAACAAGGTCCATGACGCGCCCTCCAAGCCACTTCCTCTCTTCATCCGTTACCTCTGAATCGGAAGTCGGGTCAAGCTTAGAAAGAATGACTCGATGGACCTTGCGAGAGTCTGGATGTCGGAGTTTGGCATCGTGTTGAGAGAATAGCGACGTATGCAGGGCGAGCGTTAGATATGTTACCGGTACGGGTATGGACGTAGGACTTGGGGAATGAGACTGGAGCGGGGCTAAGGGATGCAAGGGTGAGTTCGGTGTCGACAAGGTGATTTGAGGGGTGAATGGCTGGTGTGGGATGGCGGGCGAAGCGGTGGTTGAGGCACTTCCGCTTCCGGGTAATGAGTTTGAGTGCCCAGTTTGCGTCGTCGGAACGGGGAGCGTCTGAGTGCTGTTGTTCGTGATAGTTTGGGAATGGATATAGGATGTCAAAGAGTAGAGGAACTCGTGGGGGTGAATAAATGGATCCTTAGTGACGGTCGGCACCCAGGCGGCGAGCTTGTTGCGCGTTGATAGAATGAAGGAAAGAATCACAGCGACCACACTTGGATCCGCGATACGTTCTGTCGGCTGCAACAGCTATGTTTGCATAACACCCAAAACTCACCGAAGCTAGGAACCTACCTCGAAACCGATCAAACCTTCACCAATCTCGGCGACCCATTTCCGTAAACCTTCAATCGTCACGTCACACAGTAACCCATCAAACATGGGTCCTGGGGTATGTGGAGGTGGCAACCGGAACATACCACACATGGCAAGTGCAGCCTGTAGAAGCTTGACTAACTCGAGTACATAAGCTGTAAAGTGTGGATGGCGGGAGACTCCTTGCGTGGCAACAGTGCCAGACGCGGCAATTGGTTGGTTGAGGATGATAGTATTATTATTGGTTTGGGGAGATATCGAGGAAGGGAACGTCAATGCTTCTGGAACGGCAGGAGACAGTGCAGTGACAGGTTGTGAATATGTGCGAGTGTGTGTCCGAGAATGCGATTTGGTTCTAAAGGCACTGGGAGGTGGTAGACCATCGTGAAGGAAGTAGGTTGACTTGAAACGATCTTTGGTTGTATCGCTGCGGCTAAAGTTTGGTCAAGCATACAGCCAAAACCCATATAGGTATCACCTTGGTTCCTCAAGCGTGACCGCACTCCGACCGCTACACCCCATGCGAAGTAGGTTGACGTTTGCGTAAAGGCGCTCTTGTGCAGCGAGGAAGTCCCCATTAGGAATGTGCACAATCGTGTAATCCGAGCGGAAGTGAGCAAGGGAGGTCACCATGAGTGTACCCTTCGGAGTCTGAGTGATGCATGAGTATACATGCTACGAAAGACCACGCCAAGCCCTCACTTCTCTGGGTCGCGCTCCATCCTGTTTGCGAAGGTGCTGGACAGCTCCCTTGAACTCCGACTCGGCCTCTGCAGGGGTCAGATTCGATGCGGGACTGAGCGCAGTAACCACGATCTATTCGAATGTCCGTCAAGGACGACACGAGAGTTGTGCAGTCCTGAAAGAACGTACTTTGTGAGAAGGGTCACCGGTATAGACGATCAGCACGGTCACTGGGCGCGTACGTTCCACTATCCTGCGAGACTCGAGATGACAAATGGGACGGTCAAACCATGACGTGTTGCGCTCACCACTTCTCAACAGCATACATTTGGTATCCTACCAGCTCCATACGCCCCACGACGATCTCGAAACGACACTTACGTCCGATCCAACGTTCTCCATCCAATCCCTCTGTCTCTTCGGTCCCCCAAACGACTGGAAAGGCTACAACGCCAGATCTATCAGCCGTTGCAGCAACGGAACCTGAACGGGAACGGACGCCGGATAACCTGCCGGTGGTTTTTGTGCGCGGAGAGCGAGTTGACGAGCTGGAGAGTAATGCGGACAACGAGTGAGGTATTGGTGACCGGACTGTCGGCATCAACAGACGCAACGGTGGGCCTGAACCCGTGCTCGAGGTCGCCATGCTGGACGGCGAACTGAGCAGCAAAAGTGGCAACTGTACAAGTTACTTGACACGGTGTGACGGACTGTGACAAGGGATGTGACTTCTGTGACTTAATAGACAGACGTCACCCTTTGGGAACAGATGCTGCACAGCGAAAGAAATGATGTCCCAAAGGCAAGAACAACAAGGATGCCCAATGTCCCAGGCTGGGGGGAAAGGAAATCGAACACTGCACCAGAAAATTGTAAATAAAAGAGGGGAGACATGTGATGCACGATGCTGAAAGATGGGATACAGTTAACAGTGGTTAGTGGATGACTGAATGATAGCCTAGTGTGATCGCAGAGAAGGGGAAAAGTAGGAAGTTGTGAGTTACAGACAATATGAACAAAGAAAACCGACTATAGCACGACGCAACCGCTCGAGAACCACCTGTCGTGCCTGTGAGAATCAATTACCTACAAAATCGCCAAGGAGAAAACAAACCAATTACTGTTGAGTTGCTCGATCCAACCAACTACCATTCTCAGTCTCAGTCGCGCGCTTTTGACCGGAACAAGCTTGGCCTTCTCGTGTTCCTCGATAGGCAGGACCATTCCCATCCAAAATGAAAATGCAGCAGGATCGGTATCGGGTGGCTGCGGACCGTATGTATAATTCAGTCTCTGGACAACCCAAGGAGCCATGCCTGCACGGAGCTGGTCCAAAAACGCGTGACATGTTGCTAAAAGTGCTGGAGTGGAGAGGAACCGCTGGGAAGCATTCGACGAACTTGAGCTATGAGGGGAAGCTACGGAAACCGGCGACGGAGGAGGCGACACGCTAGATGCTATTCGAGAGAGCAAAGATGGGGGGGAGGGAGGCGGGGTCTCGGTTCGTGCGGCATGTGAGGACGAGGACGCACCATCGTCATCTTCAGCTGCCCATTGAGCGAGATCGTGGTCGTAGTCGTCGAATCTCTCGATCCTGCCGATCATGTAACCATCCAAGGAGCTCCGTTCGAGTACTCGAAAACGATGCGTTCCCCAAGTCTCCACCATGCTACGACCATCGGCGAACATCTGGACGCTCCTGATTTCAAGCATGGTTCCAAACTCGGAACCCGCGTTCGCACCATGTCCAGCGATTGGTGCAGCACGAGGAGGCATGATCATTCCAAAAGTGGGAGAAGGACTCTCGAGACAGCGGCGGAGCATCAACCGATAGCGAGGCTCAAAGAAGTGCAGGAGAGTGGGCATTCCGGGAAAGGAAAGTTGACAGACAAAGATGGGGGTGTCCAAACGAGCGTCGCGTTCTTCACGCTCCGCTGCCTCTCCCCGACTGGAATAAGCGTCCGGGAATGCTCTGAGTACTAGAAGAAGGAAGGTGAAGGGAGATGCTATGGAGTGACGTAACGGACTTACGGAGTGAAAGGATGATCTTGTTATGAGGGTGCTCTTGAAAATAAGCGAAATTGGGAAAATCTTCGCGACAAAGGGGGCAAAGGAGGCTGTGGTCAAGTGATCTCTGGAGACACTTTGAACAAAACGTCTATGGGAATGTGAGAAGTGGCAGATATGGAAGGGTATGGCAGGGCATACGTGTTGGCAGGGAGTTGTGACTGGTTGGTAGAGCATCATGAAACAGATCTCACAAGTGAGTTCGGTGGCCAAATCTTTCTCAAACGCTTGGAGAGAGTTGATGCGGGGAGGTGAGTGTGGTATGGAGGAAGAGGGGAGATGGGCTGCTGGGTGATCTAGTTGAGAGTGGGGCGTGCTTGGACGAGAAGTGGGAGGAGAGTCGGCAGTGGCGGAAGAGGGATGAGAATGGTCCTCTTGATCCGAGTCGTCATCCAAGTTGCCATCGTAGGGGACGCAGGGGACTGAGTCATCTTGAATCGCCTGCGAAGCTTCGCGGAGGAGGTGAAGGACGCTGTTTACCCTGACATCGACTCTTCTCGGGACATGCTCCGATGGGAGGGTAGTGGTGGAGAGGGGCGCGGGGAAGAAAGCAACGCGAGAGGAAGCGGGGATGATTGGGGTGACTGGCTGTTGCTGGGTGGGACAGGTCGGGATGGGACACTGCGAAGAGAGGACATGAGAGGAGCACAGAGTATGTCCGCAGCGAAGGGTTGTTGGTGCGGTGGGGAATGTTGAGGGGGGACAGAGAGGGCAGTGAAAGAGAGGGAATAGGTCGGAGGGGGATGGAAACATGGGCGTCTGTAAGTGGAAGGAGAGGAGGGGGAGAGTGGTATTAGTAGTGTTGTGGTCGTCGGAGGTGTCTGATGGAGGGAAGGAATCGTCTGCACTCGCACAGACGGACGCATACACCGTGATACACGCGCAGACGACGTCGGCGGGGTGGTTTGCGTCGACCGGTGCAGATTTGCGACAGGCTCTCCGCTCACAATCAGCATCATCACGATCCAGTCCCGCAAATCGAACGAATCACGTGCGCTTGACAGTTAATACCATTCGACATATGTCATACACAACCAACTTCATAACCATATGAATACGCTATGTATCAACTAATTCTTACAAGTTCGACGCGTTCGTAACAGGCCACAAACTGCAATTAGTGAGCACAAGCTCCTACATCATCACCCACGTAACTCACTAATCCGATTCAGACGACGCCCGTTTGTATCCGTTTTTCTGGATGAACGCGTCAAGTTCCGCAGGTCCACGTGATCCGTAGGGGTACGGCAGCGGCTTCGGTGCAACACCATCCCTGCCCTCTATCCAGTGCAAGATCGGTGTGAAGATCTGTCCACCCGTCAGTGATCACATCCTCATGCCCTTTCAATATTTTAAATACACCCACCTTCCATGCCACATCCAGCTCATCGTCTCTCACAAAGTTGGAGTGATCACCCTTCAAGGCATCAAGAATCAACGCCTCGTATGCTTCTGGAATCTTCGTGTCTGTGAACCGTCTCTTGTATGTCAGGTCCATCTCCGTCGGAATGGCGCGGAAAGAATATCCCGGCGTCTTCGCGTTTAGCTTGAGATAGACTGCTTCAGACGGCTGGATCCGCACCACCAACTCGTTGCGCGAGATGTCCGCAAAGATCCCCTGCGTCACATCTTTGAATTGGACGCGAATCTCAACCTTTGCCTCATTCAGGGCTTCCATCACCAGATTTAGTCCCTGACAAATGAAACGTGTTCATTCGCACTCACCCTTTCCGGCCTTCATGATAAAGGGTACACCTTCCCATCTTGGGTTATTGATTCTGAGCACAGTCGCTGCAAACGTGGGGCAGACAGAGCCCTTGGGAACTGTGTCGTCGTCCAGGTAACCAGGCTTTCCGTTCGCAGCCACATATTGGCCCAAAAGAGTATCTTCACGGGCGACGGGTGGAATCGCGCGCAACACCTTGACCTATCCCACACATAAGAACAGGGGCTATGACGATCAAGGCAGACCTGTACCTTTTCATCACGGATGTCCTCTGAGCTAAACGACACCGGTCGTTCCATCGTCAAGATACTCAAGACTTGCAGCAGGTCTGAACACACATGAGTCAGTCTCCATCCTTCCCACACATACACTAGAGCACTCACGGTTTTGCAAGATATCACGGATGATTCCAAATTCGTCGAAATATCCGCCACGACCTTCAGTGCCGAAAGGCTCCTTGAAGGTGATCTGAACATTGCTGATCGAATTTCTGTCCCACGCGGCGCCGAGGGCCACATTTCCGAAACGCAAGACAAGCAGGTTTTTGACCATCTCCTTGCCGAGATAGTGGTCAATCCGATAGGTTTCATCCTCGGTCCACGACGCTTTAAGCGACCCGAGAAGCGACCGACATGAGTCGAGATCTTTGCCAAATGGTTTTTCGACGATGATACGGTTGATCCCTTTTATCGAGTAGCAGCAATCCTTGATATTTTTTGCGACGGGGACAAACACCGAAGGGGGGAGCGCAAGATAAAAGACGCGGTTGGCAGTAGGAATGAGGTAGTTCTTCTCAATTTCCTCGAGGTGTTTCGCCAAGTTGATGAAGGATTCGGCATCTTCATAACCGCCTGCCACATAGGTCGAGAACTGCTTGAACTCTTCCAGCTGGGCAGAGATGGCGGGATCGTTATCGGGGTTCTTGATGTAACCCGTGGTTCGTTTGTGATACTCTTCCGTATCCATTTTTGTGCGAGCATAGCCAACGATATGAACACCCTTTGGGAGATAGCCGTTGCGATAAAGACCGAACAAGGCGGGATATGTCTGAAATGGGGTCAGAAGAGGATGGAAGGGCAATCGTGATGAAAGAACGGAACCTTCTTCTTTGCGAGATCGCCAGAGGCGCCGAACACTGCACATATGAGATACGGATGAAGGAGATGGGGAGGAGTGACAGGGGTGCTCACCGATAACGATTGTGTTATCTTGAAGGGCGTGGCCACTGGTTTCCATCGATGGGATGGTGCCAGAACGGGCACGTTGTGTTGTGGACATTGTTGGTGGGGATGATGGTGGAAAGGATGATGGGTGAACTATATTGGCAGAGGGACGTGAGAGCGAGAGTCACCGGCGATCCAAGCGGCGATGTGATGTCTTCGTCAGCGGATAACTCAAAGTGGATTGCTAAAGTGCTTCGCTAAAGATTGCTATGATAAGTCAACGACCCTGCGACGCTGATCGTCATATTCTCCTCTCGGTCCGGCCATCCCGCCCACGTGCTTCGCAACCACCCAGTGGCAGCGTCCATGACAGTGCTCATCATGGCACCCGATGCCATGTCCGATGATCCCGCCATAAAACATTTCCAGGACCTCGTCTCTCCAGAATTTGCGAGCGCAGACCCAACTGCAGTCCACATCCGTGCCAGTGCACTTCTCGCCCGACTTAAGGCGCTCAACAGGAACGCAAATGCTGCCACTCGCACACACAAACAAGCGACCGCTGATGCCAGGCAGGACATGGATCAGACACACCTTGGCCTCCAGAACCTCCTCTACGAGAAACGCCATCTCGAGCGCGAGATTGACAAATGTCGCCAGTTTGCGTGCGTTTCTTCCCCTCTTTTCTCGACCGACCCCTTCACATCTATGTAGCTCCATATATCAGGATGTCCCGCTTCACTTCCTTGAGGAGTTTCAGGAGTTAGCGCCACCAGAAGCTCGCACCCCAGATATCTTCGACAGTCCGCATCAACTGATGCTCAATCGCCTCAGCTTTGAACTCGCAGAGCGCCAAAGGTACTGCTTGTGAACTCTCCAGCGAAACCGTTTCTCAGTCCCTGATCCAGACTTGATCACCGACGCAAAGAACTTACAGTCCAGAAAGAAGAGCTTCTCAAACAAAGCAAAACCAAGCTTGCAACCGTGGAAAGTGTCAAACTACAAATTGACACTCTCATGAAAGTAAGTCGTTTCTTCCGTGAAAGCACCCCTACCACTCATGACTGTCCGTTTCTCAGGCTGCTTCAGAAATTCAGAGAAAAGTCGACGAGCTGGTTCCACCCCTTCCACAGTCCGCTGCCACAACCCCGGCTCCAACTTAGCCGGGTCTGCCGTCATCACATACCAAGAGAATTTGGCTCGTACACTTGGTTGTACCCCTCACGATCTGTTCCTGCCCACTAGACGAACACTTTTTCCAATCAAGTCAGCGGGACAGGTACTTCCCTAGATATAGGTACAACAGGATACGAGGATGAGATAGATTCCGAGAGAGTATGTAGTGGCTCAGAGAAAGGTTGGACTGAAATGTGTGAAGAATTAGAGCAAATCAGAAAAACAGATTGCATCTGAGGAGAACCGGGTATCCTCATAACGTTCAAACAATGTTCCCGACTGGATGCTTCTGAAGGTGCGAAGGCAGCATGGGCAGGGCATGAAAGGGGGATGGATACAGTTGATGTGTTGTGGCGCACCCCGAAAGAGGCTCAGGAATCTTCCTCGCTGATGCTGCCCACGTCGCTCATTTCTTCATCTTCATCCTCCTTACTCTTGTCTGCGGCGTCGACGACTTCTTTAGTCGCAAATCGGTGTACATACTCTGCACAGCATGATTCCAGAGTGAGCGGGTGGGCGTTGAAATAGATCGCAAGGAAGCTACCCACCCTTAACTTTTGCCTCGTACTCCTTCGGGTGTCGCATCATCAACGCCGCAGCCTCCCCATTGAGAGGATCATTTGGATTTGGATAGCGGAGGAGTTGCGGCAGAAACACCTCAAAAATATTTATCATATCTGAGACCAATTCATTCAGGGTGTCACATGCGATGGCAGAAAAAAAACGCACCAAACATGGGCGACCACGTCTGGTTAATGACATCCAGACACACGGAGCCACTCCTACGTGTGGGATAGATCAGGACTCTGACGCCCGACGCCCCGATAGACAAGGAAGACTTACAGTTCGTCGATATTAGGGTGAAAGATCTTGTTCATGAATCCAATACTGGGAGATTTGTACGGATACTCCGCTTGCAGCTCAACGTGTATCTTCCATATTCCGCCTGCGAATGGCGCTGCGAGGCATTCGCTTAGCAGTGTAAGGCGTTTAAGAACAGTGGAACTCACTTTCTGGAGGTCCGTAGAAACGAACGTAGAACTCGCGCATGTTATCATTGACGAGGGTGACCTCGAAATCCGACATCAGCCTGTAGACGACACTTGTCAGATGAGAAGCACCGAGGGGTCAGCGCAGATACTCGCAGCTTCATGACATCGGTCTCGACGCGGCGCTTCGTCGAGTGTTTCGGAACGAACGTTAGTCCCGCTTGCACAACGAGATCGATGGAAGTATACTTATCATAATGGCTGGGTTAGGTTGATAGCTTAGTGGGAAGCTAGAGACGGTTCTTGCTGTAAGACTTGAGACAGGCCAATGACGAGGGTACCCACTTATCGGCTACCGGAGATTTAACATATCGCACTTAACCGGAGTATGCCTTTTCCGGTTGTGACCGACCGAGTGCCAGCACAAACTCGCCGAACAGCGCCGGACGAGGGCAAGACAACTGCAACTGATAAGATACCCTACTAGGTGAGGTGAACGACTGTCTTCATCCGACTCTTGGGTCTGCCTAGGGGAGACTAATAAGATACGACTTGTATATACTCAAGCGCCTTCAATTGCAAGACCAAACGATTGTGTATCAGATTTGGGGTGCTATTCACCCACGGGATCGCTAGTATGTTTCAGGGGTCAGAATCAGGGCAACGGGAGTGCAAGCAGTATAGGGATCAC
>JBBPRJ010000355.1:0-10782 GCA_038092975.1 Chalciporus piperatoides | reverse complement strand
ACGGGGAAGGACGCACTGTTCACGAAGTGCTGCTCGTGATAGCTTCTTTGGTGTCGGCTGTAGCAAGACAACGACATAATGTCGGAGTACACCAACAAGAATCTAGGAAATGTAATGAATAGGTCAGAGGCGCGACACGACTCGCGGTCAGAAATGGTCAACCATAACAAGGGTGATTGGAAAGAGGACCCAATCTCGTATTTGAGGGTCAAGATACAGTGACATTCTGCCAATATCGGTGTGTTAGCTCGAAGCCAGCGCCGTACTTGGTACTTACGGGGCACTCGAAGACATGGCTTGGATTCTTTGTCTTGAATGGCCTGGAAGGTCAGTTGCGCGCGGACCTGTTTGCCTTTTTGGGCGCTTTACCCGCAGCCACCAACACACAGCAGGAGAACAGGAATAGCAGCCTTGCAGTCGACCTTCCTTCCGTCCACGTACCACGCAGGTAACCTCAAAACATGGACAACGCCCCGACAGCCCTGTTCGACACATACGAACAAGACTTTCGCCAGATCCTCGACAGCATACAGTCCAAGCTCGAGGGAGACGGCAAAGATGAACGAGGAGGTAAGGGCAATTACTGCTCGCCATGTACATTCCCATGACAGACCTTGACAGAACAGAGAAGAACCGCTCTCAGACGGGTGGAGATGGAGTTGGATGAGGCAGACGAAATGGCAGGTTTCGTCCCTGCATATCTTTCGACAATTAACATATGGCCCCCCAGATCTCGCAAATGGAGATCGAGATCCAGGGCATCCCTCAGTCCATCAAGCCTCAGTATCAGGCTCGCCTTAGAACCGCCAAGGCTGATCTCGTGAGGTTCAAGAAGGCGTCCAAGGACCTGCACACACAGTTTTCGCGCGGGGACCTGCTTGCGTCACCCGGAAGAGTTGGCACTCCAACATCTGACGAGCCTTATGGTATGACAAGCGATAGAACGAGACTGTTGGCAGGCACTGCGACATTGGAAGATGGCTCGAGACGATTGCAAGAATCTCAGCGAATTGCCCTCGAGACAGAGGATCAGGGTGCGGAGATCCTGATAAACCTCCGTGCTCAGAGAGAGCAAATCGAGAATGCAAGAGATACCGTGCGTCGGGTCTTCCCCAAGTTTGCGAACGCCACTAATTATCTCACAGCTACGGACCGCTGACTCGGCGATAGACCGTGCGTCTGGTACATTGAAAAAGATGATCAGACGGTGAGTTCAGTGTGGGTAAACTTGACTAGTGGTCTACATTAACTGTTCCGCACGTAGGATGTATCAGCAACGTGTAGTGACTGCTGCTATTATTGTCCTGCTCGTCCTCCTGATCGCAATCATCATTTGGGAGAAGCTTTTCCGCTAGAATTCTATTCTTCCCAGAGCATGGTGATTTATTTATTTTATGGAGATTGCCACGCTGTCCAGAGACACTTCTTATGTATTGCTCCGACATACCATGCATAGTTATCCTATTCATACAGTTCTGAACCGCCCTGAAGTCATTCAAATCGTATAAATAAAAAACGGGTTTCTGTTCGAATTCATGCCTTCAGTCGCTGCTGACATGGTATGAGCGGTGGTCACTTACTGCTTGTCGGTCAAATCTGCAAAAGCATGACGTTCGGATTGTTTCTCAACTTCTTCATCCGTCCACCCTCTAGCCACCTTCAACGCTTCCAATTCTTTGCGTTTTTTGCGGTTCAAACGCACATTGATGTAACGCAGAAGATATGCCACTCCAACCTGTATCGAGAGTAGGACCATGATTGCAGTCTTTCCTGGAATGTACTGAGGCGCATCCTTTGGTTGGAAAATCTCCGTGCCCATGATGTTTCCAATAGAGAAGAAGGTAAGCGTGAGGGCGTTGATAGTAAGCTGTGAACATACTCAGTCCATGGCGGACAAGTGAGGTAAGACATATGGACTCACCTTCTTTGTATAACCACTCGTGTTAGTGGCATTGTACGCGTAGATGATACCAAGGGTACTCCCAAACGTTCCAATCAAATAGGTCCCTTTGAAAATATTAGCAGGTGTCGGATCCAATCGTCTCATATCATACTCACCAAAGAGCAAGACCCCCTTCTGCGCCGTGTGACTGAAGCCGATGAGAAGAGCTACGACGAGGTGAGTGAATCACGAGTTGACAGAAGGGGGTTCCAACCTTACCAACTCCAACGACCGTTGGCAGCGTCGCCCAGATCACTGGAAGCATTCTCTCACTCTGGTGATGGATTAACTCTAGCATGCCAACGAGTGAAACGACCCGCCTTCTTATCAGAATACCACCCGGAAATTACTACTGAAATAACTTCTACAACTCCGGTAGGGGTTGCAAGAATCAAGGTTTGCCTCGATCTGATATGGGGAGATTGTGAGGGCAGTACCGCTGTGGACACAAATCACAGACGTACGAATAACCGAAGTTCTTGATAATAATGTTGCTGACTGTAGCGTAACATGTTAAACAGACGTGTCCATGAAGGGCCAATAATACCGACAGTTTGTAAGGCCACCACTTGGGATATCAGCTGTACGTTGATCAGAACGTGTTACCACGACATTGGGGCTGGAACGAACTTAGTATAGTAGCGAGTACAATCAGCCAAGTGCGGACATCCAACAGCGCTTCGAAAACTTGATCTTTCTTGAATGTTTTGTTTGTAATACCGCCTTGGTCGTCCCGCACCCGTTCCAGACAGGCAATGCGCTCTTCCTCGGTAAGCAGACGCCAGGTCATTGGGGAATCAGGGAACCAAATGTAGACAACCAAAGCGACGAGGATAGCGGAACCGCCAAGGAGGTAATAGATTATTTGGTAACCCCTGAGTGTAGTTCCGCTATAGAACGAGATTCCCTGTGAATGGTCACTTTGGGGACAGGCTGGAAGACATCTCCCCCAACACCTACATATGCAATGAAACCGCCGATTACCTGTGTGACTCCAAGCTATTTGTCTGGTTCAAATCGGTCTCGACTTCAAAGAAAATGGATCTGACCATCATATAGAAGTAGGCGATGCGCGTGGCCTGTATTCCTAGTCAGGCCTGCAATATGGAAGAAAAAAAAGGGGGATTTGACCTGCTCATTTTTCTTGTAGAACATGGAAATGATCAGAATCAAGATAGGCGCTACACAACTTTCGCACATTCCTAGGAGTAGGATGACATGACCATGCTGATACTAGTAGACGTTTGACGCACCCAGGAGAAACCGGAGTGCAAAGAAAGCACCGAACGAGGTGGTGAATCCATGGCAAATCAAGATGATACCCCAGATGACCATATTGGCACCTAACAGTAATCAGCATGCGACGCAGATACAGTGGCGCGCGGCTCACAGAGATACTTCGCCAGAGGGAGTTTCTGGGCAATGTAAACAGTCGGGAATTCCCAAACAATGAAACCTATATCCCGCGCGTTATTTGAGTGTTGTGGAGTAGGCAGTGGACAACTTGCCAAGGTAAAATGCCATGGAGGTCAAGTTGTACCTCTAAATCAGTGAGTTAGAGCCGAAATCTGAGCCAACAATCACCTTACCTGGCCGGTGATAGGGAACCCCATGATACTGGTTCAACTGCTTCAGGACGATTGCATGTTCGGGTTGCCAATAATCACTGACCTCGCATAGTTGAGGGATGTCTTGTCGCTGATTCATGCCAGACGATCAGTTTTGGTTTCGAAAGGGAAAGGACTAGACATCAGGATCTCACAGGAACTGAGTAAAGTATACGAGCGCTGCAATCGTCGGTATGTAGAGGTCCTACAATGCTGAATGGGTGTCTTGCATGTGCGAGATAACAAACCGCTCACCAGCTTTCTCTTCAGCTTGTTGTTGTATTCTTCGCTGAATCGTTGGCGTCCTTCTGTGCCCACAAGTCGGAGAGCATCGTCTCCATCTACCACAGTCTTGGAGGGGTCTTCTGGAGAGACGCTCTTGACTTCATATGAAACTTCCTGCTTTTCGGGGGGAAGCATGACGAGTGCTACCGGACAGCGTGCGGCGCACAGGGCTCTTATCTTGCGGGTATTTAGACTTGCTCCCGTATCCGCATGACCAGTTTGAAGAGGATCATCAACGGCAATATCACGAAATATCGTCTGCTGGATGAGAGATATCGGAAGTTAGTGATCCATACTGTTCCTGCCAGGCCTGTGTAACTCACCGAGTGCGCCGATTTGGTGACCCCTCAACGCAAGCTCTCGATGCATTCACCGCTCATCCGCACTTCAGGGAGGTGTTGTTTCCCCACGGCACAGTGGCTATCCAAACTTTCCGACTTCAGGCACATGTTTCCCGGCATACCTAAAGAGCAACAGCGCTGCCAGACGTCCGTGAAATGGGGGAGCTCTCAAGATCAGAGAGCCAATTCATCGGTGCACGTTGATCATATGTTCCTATCTCCCGCAGGCAGAATCTTGTTCTGGGTGGTTTGCTTCCATTCTTTCGCTGATAAGCCCCACCGCACGGCGGTCCTAGGCATTCCGCTCAGCCTTTTTCGGGGCAAAGGTCGTCGGTTATTTATGAGCGGTCGCCTTCTTCACACCTGGGAGCAATTGTTCGCGTGAGTCTTATCAGTCATATGCGTTTCAAATCGAGTAGATAAAACACCGAGAGAAAGGAACAAGTCACAACAATCCACCTCTAGATACTCCCGACTACATAGCTTGTCCATACTCGTCCGAGCCCTGTTTGCCGTGCGTCTGGTACTGACGATAAGGATCACTGTGTGACGCGTGGTCATAGGCGTACGCTGGTTGCATGTAGTGACTCGGATAGTCCTGCACATCACGAGCGACTCTCGATGCACCATCGAGGGGGGTGGGTTGGCGTATTGCAGGCGTTGCCCTGCCTTGATACACATCGTAAGCATCTGCGACGTAGGTGTCCGGCAGCGCTGAGTGCCCATAACCTCCTGTCTGATGGTAAGAGATTGGAGCGGCAGTGGCGGGGAGGTTGATTTGGCTGCTGTAATCATCGTCGTACGAGTAGTGTTGGGGTGGCTCATCGTCGAAGGTAGCAGGGTATGGTGCGTACGCGCCTGGCGCTTGGTGAGCATACCCCGCATTGAATGCTGGCATGGGTGGGTAATCGGAATAGTCAACTCCAGTGGGGTTTGTGTGATAACTTGGCGCTATGCTCTTGTTGTCAGAGGCATAGAGATAATCCTGGGTATAAGGGCTTGGCGATGGCCCTCGCTTGATTATAGACGCAGCGTCGTCGTCGTCGTCATCGACGGAGAGGTTCGGGAGCGTAGGTTGCGGTAAAGGTTGGGCTATCATCACACCCTTCTTATTCTTGAGATGCGAAAAGTCACCCATCGCTTCCTTCTTGGCAAGTGCGGCGGCTTTGGCCAGTCGCTCTTTGTTGCGGCGCTTGATGACCTCGGCGATGCGCTGGAGCTAATTCAGTAACAAGTAAAAATGACCGTGATCTCGGAAGCTCACCTTGTCGACCTTGTGGCAGACGTATTCCTGGCAAGAAGTCAACATATGAATGTCGATATTATGATGGGTGGTGACTTACCTTCAAGTTCCCCTGAATGTAACAGAGGAGGGGGATGTAACAAATCCCAGCAATGATAAGCAAAAGAAGCGAGCCGGCGAAGATGACAAAAGTGAAAAATGTCGAGACGGTTAGGGCGGATGTCGACAGACTGTTCCCGGCGAAGTACTTCGATACGTCGTACCAAGGGCCATTGTTCTTCTTGGCAAGATAGATACTGTAGAGAGTGAGTGCGTTAATCGTCTGTCGAGGACCATCAGACAAAAGCAGCCGCTTCCAACCTAAACAAACGTGTAAGCGGTGATGTGCTGTCGGAGACATACGAATAACTTGCTCTTGAAAGTAAAGAAGATGAAGAAAGCAAAGTCATCCTTCTTCTTGGTGGAATTACTGATGTGGTCGAAGAAGCAGAAGTGGTCGTAAGAGCCTAGAAACAAAATACAATCAATAACCAACGTTCCATACTGACTTGTAGACGTACGGAGTGAATAGTAGTGGTTGGCCATCACGTTCGTGAAAGCATATGAAATATCCCGACTCGCAATGATCTTCTTCGATTTACGGGCTTCGTATGCCAACTACAGACCAAAGATCAGAGCAAGGACGGCGCGTATGAACACGGCAACTCACCAAGAGAAAACCAAAAATGATACACCCTACGAACAACCACTTCCCAATCTTGAAAGGAATATAGAAACAACCATCTTGCTCTTGGCAGTTGTTGAAAATTTGATTTGACCATGCCGATGTGGTTAACATTGTCGTTGCGGAAAAGATATCCGAGATATAAACGAGAAATGACTTGAGGATGATTATGTAGAGCCACAAGTACCTGGGGAAGGTCTCAGCATGTTCCGTGCGGTGAGCAGAGCACAATTACGCTGCGCCCTGTGGCGAGTATGACTTACTTTAACCGCATGAAGAACCCATTGTCGGTGAATTCACGCGTGTCGATAAAGTCGAACTAAAGGATGAAAGTGAATGACGGATGGGGTGCAGGTTGCAGGGCGGTACCTTGTGGTCGGGTACGACCTCTCGTTTCCATGCAGGGCCAGCGCACATTGTGGGACAGTGGCAGGGGTGTTCAATGAGCGATCACGACGGCGAGCGAGTGCCGAGATTGGTTGACAATGAGTGTATCGTGCACTTGTGCGACGCAGTCGCATACAGAACTGAACCGGGCACGTAGAAAGAGTGGACAGGAAATGAGAGAATTGGAACTGGATCGCAAAGAGTGTCGCGCACGCTGCGGAAACGATCAAAGGGAGGGGGACGGGGAAATGGACGGAGAGAGGGATGAGAATTCGTATCAAGACTACCATTGGTACTACCTTGGACCCCAGACAGACCTACTTGATTATGTCATCAAGCGACGATCACCTCCTCGATCAATTTACTTACTGACACCTCGTTCACCATCCAGGCAACACATCTCCATCAGCCATGACCACAGTACAGAAAATCAAAGTACGATTCGGACAGCCATACTATATAAATTGTTTGCTTATTGATGCTGTTATGTGTCCTCAAGGAAATCGAAGATGAGATGGTAATAATCAGTAACATCTTCCTGTATTAGGTTCATTCACCTCAAGCCTCTAGGCAAAAAGTGTGTCTGTGTATCAATGCTTGCTTCATCTGCTTGTCAACCATATTCAATTACATAGCCCAAAAAAACAAGGCTACCAGCTACCATCTCGGCCAGCTAAAGGCAAAGCTCGCGAAACTCCGCCGAGAGCTAATATCACCAACCGGCGGAGGAGGTGGGGGAGGAGGCCTTGGTTTCGATGTCGCTAGGACAGGTGTTGCATCCGTTGGCTTTGTAGGATTTCCCTCGGTCGGAAAAGTGAGTTCGAAGAAGTTTGCTCTCGATCCTTTGTGCTAACCAATCCACAAGTCCACGCTCATGTCCAAACTCACTGGAACTCACTCAGAGGTCTCGGAGATCGATTTCACCACTTTAACCACCGTTCCTGGTACCCTCAAAGTGCACGGTGCTCCGATACAAATCCTAGACTTGCGTAAGGATCGAATGCCATCCAAAAGACTGAAACTTGACACCTATTAGCTGGTATTATCGAGGGCGCAAACGACGGTCGTGGCAGAGGTCGTCAAGGCGAGTATGTCTTATTTGCGTCTAGCTCTCTACTGACCTCCATCCTCCCAGTCATCGCTGGTGCGAAAGTAGGCCACAGGGGTCGAAAAACAAATCACTAACAAATTATTTCCTGCTCGATAGTTGCGCGAACTTGTAACCTTATCTTCATCGTTCTCGATGTCCTTAAGCCTCTCGGAGACAAGAAGATCATCGAATCTGAACTCGAAGGTTTTGGCATCCGACTTAACAAAAAGCCGCCTGCAATCACAGTCCGCAAGAAAGAAAGGGGTGGCATTGCGATCACAAATACCGTGCCGCTCACCAATATTGACCAGGACGAAATCAAGGCTGTCTTGAGCGAGTACAAACTCAGCAACGCCGACGTCACCATACGCGAGCCAAACTGCACCACCGATGACCTCGTAGATGTGATCGAGGGCAACAGGTAAGCTTCAGTCTCTTCCCACCTCACAGAACCTCAAGCAGTCGGCAGAGTTTACGTGCCTGCTGTTTATGTAAGCCCACTCCAAGATTACAGCGGTTGCAAACAATGCGGAAAACGTGTCTGAAAATTCGACTTGTCGAAAGCTGCCGGGGCACTCATTTCAGTGGGCAAATTCCCTGTCATGGTGCTTGCCATCCACCCATCGGCCATGCCAATCCATGTCGTGTCCAACAACATAAAATCCCACATACCCGCTCTTTTTCAAGACGGTTCAGGGCACGGTCACATACAGAAACAGGCTACAGGGCTCAGGGTCTGGGCTACCGTAGCAGCTTCCGACAAGTCGAAATTTCCGAGGTGTTTCCCGCTTTGTAAACCGTTATAAGAACCTAGAACTCCTATGAAACAAAAATACACAACAGGTTCTCAACAAAGTAAGTACGCGTTGCAGGTGGATACAATATTCCTCATTCCCCGTCGCTAGATAGACGCCATCTCCATAGAGGAACTTGATCTTCTGTGAGCCTCGGCTTACTGGGTCGCACACTCATCTTATACTTTGGTTAGGTACAAAATTCCCAACAGCGTTCCAATATCATCTAAGGAATGGATGAACATCGATGAGCTCATCGAACAGATGTGGGAATCTCTGGCCCTTGTCCGTGTCTACACCAAACCGCGCGGGAAGTCACCGGATTATTCTGCGCCAGTCGTGCTTCGTCGCGGGAGATGCACGATTGAGGATTTCTGCAATGCCATCCACAAGGAGATCGCGAAACAGATGAAATAGTACGTTTCACTAGCTACTGTGCTCGTGTACTTCATTGATGACGGGTCTGTAGCGCCATTGTGTGGGGAGCCAGCGCAAAACATACACGTGGACAGAAAGTGGGTATGGATCATGTTTTGGAAGACGAAGACGGTAAGTATATGCGATTACCTGCGACAAAGCTATGCTAACTGTTGAGTAGTGGTCCATATCTCAAAACGATAGATTAGCGGACACAGTAGGAACATTGAACTATATCAATCCTGTGTCAGACTGGTACTAGTGCTTCTGTCTGAGATATATCGTGCTCAGTCGGATGAAGGCCCACACAAGACCAACAGCACAGTATACACTCGTCATCATCAATGGAAGAAACTCGACCTGAGAGCTTCCCCGCGAAAGTAATGGAAAGAGGAGAACGAATGCCTGCAATGGTGCAAAGCCAAACAGATAAGCATTTTCAAGGTGCTCCAGTAGGACTGAAGGCAATGTGGTCGGGAACCTGATGAATCGTCAGAATGACATGTAAATCACAGGGGTATGTTCACTCACTCGTAGACTTGCTTATGCAGTGGAAGCAGCACCATAACACCCCAGACGATGGAGTAAACAATTTTTACCAAGCTCTCTGTATGAAGTGAGGTCGTTGGTTCCCTTATGCGTTCGAAAGGGACGCACCTCCGGGTGTGAACAGCAGAGGGAACAGAGAGAATATCCCTGAAACACTGGCGATCATGAAAGTCTTGAAATATGCATAGTCCTCAGCAGCGAGCAGACTACGTCTATGAGTAACATCACCAACAGATGAGTATAGTGACGACATTACCTGAGTGGAACAAGCACAAGGAGAATCGCCTTTTCATGGACATGCCAACCGAACATGTAAGATGTGTAACCGCACAGCGTGAGCACGGCCACGAAAGATTTGTAGCTCGGTGTTCTCCATAACTTTGCTAGGAAAAACTAGAGAAGGTGTCAAAAGAGGCCTCCATCGCGAACTTTCTATGTACCATTTGGAAAGAGATGGTGATAACGAATGTGTGCATCGGTTTGATCGTCGGGATGATGGCGAAAGTGGCATCGCCAACAAGACCGCGTGACGTAGAAATGACTCCTTGCTCGTTGATTGTTAGATTTACTCCAAAACGCTTTACAACTTCGAGAGTATGAAGTGAGAAGAAGGTGAGGTATGAAGAACGGATGAAAGCATACGTTGAAGGAGCACACGATCGGCGGCTGTCACCAATGCCCATGCATTCGGAGCCCAGTAAGCATGATTCAATCCACGTGTAAACGGGAAGAGACGCGACAGTAGTTGCGGTAATTGCCCCATCAAAACGAACGGGCCAAGCGAGACTGCAAAAACCAAGATGACGGCATTCGCCAGCGAGATGAATTTGGTCGGGAGAATCTCTCCAGAGGGTGACATGCAGTACGAACGCAAGAGATAGACAAAGTAGGCGGGCTGAGAAGAATTGGATCAGGCTCAAGTCGAGTGAACTCAGCGAATTCGTACCGCAAGGTACATGTAGATATGCTTGAAGTTCAGAAGAATAGCGAACAATATTCCACTTGCAAGTTTTCTGCCCTAAGAAATAAAGTTGAATCAGGAGTGATGGCATTTCGGAAGGATCCATACCTCGCGAGCCATGAGAATAGACCAAAGGAGGATTCCAAACATGAAGCCATTGTATTGGAAGTGGATGTGGTCTATAATGAGGAAGCCCGGGTGGAAAAAGAGGGAGGCAGAGAGTAAACGTTGCTGCGAATGGTCAACAGCTCCGCGAGTGAACCTAAAACGCAATAGTCGATATCCTACTCTTCAAGATGTTCAGAAAGTCACATACCTCAGTACTGCTACTCCGAGGACGAGCTCGGTTAGAATCACAGTGGTTCGCTGATATGCAACGACAGACCACGCGTCGTAGTTCAGATTATGAAGGTCCACAATCTTTGGGTCCACGAACGAAGCA
>JBBPRJ010000354.1:0-10792 GCA_038092975.1 Chalciporus piperatoides | reverse complement strand
GTCCTGGAACCCCTTGCCTGTGGGTTTACACCCAAGGCGTTTGGTGACGCTACGTTCTAGCAACTACAAAGTACGTCCCGTTATCGTCTATGCCATTGAAAAGTCGCTCGTGCTTACCCCTTGTACAAAATTGATGCCATGCGAGCTGCACTTCATATTCGCATCGTCGGGAAACTTCAACGTATCATTCAAGATGGAGAATCTCATCTTGTCTGCAGTACGTCCCTCGAAAGGTCGACGGTTGAATAGGAGTTCATATGCAGTAATCCCAAGGCTCCACCAATCAACACACCACGTGTATCCCTTTCTACCCACCACTTCGGGAGCCATGTAGGCCATACTACCTGCAACACTTGTGTGTAACCGTCGTTCCGAGTAATGTATTGCGACATTGAAGTCGGTGATATGTGCATGCCCTTGTGCATCAAGAAGAATGTTGTCGGGTTTTATATCACTGGAAAGGTTGCGTCACCAAGCGTTGGCGCACGACTAGAAATGCCTGTACCGATGAATGATCTTCCGTTTGTGAAGGTAAAACAGAGCAGATATGAGTTCTGACATCCAAAATCGTACAGCACTCTCCGAGAGACTATCGCGCTCGACATGAACTTTCGGGAGGAATCGTAAGCATCTGACACGTGAAATCATACGGTTACTCACACCGAAGGTCACCACCCAGCATTAAATCGAGGACAAAAAAGCAATTTTCGTCGTCTTGAAAAGCATGTCGCATATTAACTATGAATGGATGTTCTACCTGTGGAAAGGTGAGACATAGCCCGAGGGAGGAGTGGATGAGATATGTACCTCTTCCAGAAGACGACGCTCTTGAATGATGTTCGCTACTGCCTTTTGTTTGACGCATTTTGCCTTGTCGATATACTTGAGGGCATATACTTGCTTGGTCTTCTTATGTTCTACTACCCTGACCTGAAACGGGGGACAAAGTAACGAGATTGTTTGGCGTGGCGTCCAGCCGAAGACATTTGGTGATGCTTACCTTTCCGAAGGCGCCCTTACCGACTGCTCGATGGAGTTCAAAATGAAAGAGATTGACTTCAGCATCAAAATCAACGGGCTCAGAGAGACAGCATCCCATGGCTCATTAAAGGGGGAGGAGAGAAAGGAGAGTTAAAGGAGGGATTGGCGTATGACCGCCTCGATGTATTTATTGACTTTTTGGAGAACAAGAGCGCATCAATTTGGCATGACCTTAACCATCACGGTGGCTTTATGTTCCAACCAGGCAAGTCTTCTGTCTCCGAGCCTGCCTTTGATTAACCACGCTGAGTGGGTCTGTCGCTAGAACGTGCCCTTGTTCTACAGCTGGGTCAATACATCCATTCTTCCATCCTAAACAAGTCTCAGACAATTCTGCTACCACGGCTGTGTTGCACAGATACCCTTGCTTGGTCCTCGGTCCTACTGCCAACTCAAGCCGCGATATCTCTCCTCGAGTGTCTGAGTCGCACTGGACACGGTCAGATGATGGGAAGAAAGCCCTGAAACCCCACAAAGTAACAATCGAGGTTGGTTTCTACTCTTTAGCCCGACGCGACCACATAAGGACTGTCCCGAAACAGATGGCTATAGCAACAGAAGCTAGATGAAAGCACGGCGGGGACTCGATCACGACGATGTCTTGGCGATCCTTCTTGTGATATCAAGAAACAGCCAAGTGATAAATTTGGTGCAACCTCGTGCGTTCCCTCTCGCCGGGGACCTTTTCGACCAATGACATCGAGGAGAAACGGCCAGCGTCGGGAAGGACGACGACAACGGGAAGGTCAGATGAGGTCGAGGGTTCGAGGACGGGGTATGGCCGAGTCACAGAGTCAAATGATTGATCCGGGCAATCACTTGTGAGAGATCCTGAAGCCCGCTTTATTGTCGTTAGGATACTAGCTATCAAAGTACCTGACAGCGACTCTAGATAAGAACACGGGCAAGCTGGTGAAAGCAGCCACCTCTGAGATCTGACCTCCATGAGGTTGAGCCCGTAAGGAGAAAAGCACGGTTTGTGTGCACTCATGAAAGACATCCCCGGGTGATTGGTAGTTTAGTTCGAGGGGGTACTGTGTGCTGAATTATGTAACCTGGACCATGCCTCTGAATCGAGTCTCAAGCTGTTCCGAGGCAGCTCAACGCATCTACTAGCCCTACGCAAGTCTTGTACGATGGATTTCGAGGTCAACTTGGAGAGCGAAGCTCCCCCCACTCAAGACTACTTGGCCACTGTCAAGGTGTTTCCATTAATCCCGTATCTGAAAAAGGACGTTACAGTAAGTCGTCTTCTCCATGATGTTCCGAACTTCTTGTCCCGAGTCTGTCAACTTTGCAGAGTTCTATAGGTTTGTGCTATCACATTGCACAAAGAATCTTCCTCATTGCTAATTTGTTGCTCACAGATACCCCATTGACTTGGGAGTGAGTGTCCGGCCACGTACATTACTCGTCTTTGACCTTTATTACTATTACAGCCAACTGACCGCCGCCGATGTCAATTTTGCCGTTGTGCGACCACTGGTCTTCAAGTATGCACGACTTCAGAACATGGCCGTAGTATACGCATGCCTGGTCGCTCGATCCTTCTTCCAAACCCAGTCTACGATAGATCTGGCTCATTCCAGTGTCTTGACTTCACGAGCCACACTCTGTGAGATCATGGCACTGAAGCTTCTCAGTCACTTCGCGTCTAGCAAAGTCCAGTTAGTCGCCGTTCTAACTACTCTCTGGAATCCATTGGCCGGGGCACCGCTGGATATAGTGGATGAAGTCAGGCAGGTAATGGGAAAAGAGGAAGCCCTTGAAAGTTCACAGAGTGCAATTGAGGTTGGTTTCTACTTTCATTTTTGACGTGACACTGCATAAGGTGTCCCGAAATAGATGGCTATTGCAACAAAAGCCAAGGCTTTCCTCGCGTCCTCTGTTGTTCAAAATGTTGTCGATGATATCTATTCCGGTCGAATCATTTTCACCGTTGTTGCAAACAGGTCACTTGTCGCTGACAACTACAAGCAACGTGCTATCGGGGGGTATGATGTAAGGAAAGCGCCCTTCCTTGACCATTACAGGTGCGATGCCTTTGTTCCTTTTATACACCACTGACCTATCCAGGTTGAGAGTCCCCCGTTACTCTAACATCCTACACTTTCTAGACGTCGCGGTGCTTATTCTGACTTTCGTGCTCTGCTTGAGGAGTAGGTCAGCCTTTCGGTGTCAGGACCTGAGTTAATGTTGAGCAGCACAAAACCTCGCCGATGTGTCTACATGGGAGCTAGTCTTCCTTGTGTTTTCCGTGGCTTTCACCCTCCAGGAGTACGCGGCTACACAAGAACATGGGTGGCTCAGTGAGTCTTCATCTCGGAGAATTTTTAAAGTGATGTTAACTTACATCGTCGGGCAGTTTACATATCCAACGTGAGCCCTAAACGTGTATGCGTTCTTCATGGCCTGATGAAATACTCGGCAGGTCTGGAACGCGTTCGACACCTCGTTTGTCGTAGTATTTTTGGCGTATCTTGGGCTCCGCATGAAAGGGCTTTACTACGGCGAAGGTTTGGAGCTTCATACGTGTTTTGTAGTTGGTTTCTCAACTGTCATCAGCTGAAACCTCACAATTGGCATTCGATCTATTGGCATGTGGCGCATGTATTCTTGTCCCACGGTGCGTCGTTTCGTTTTCGATTACGATGGCTATTCTTACGACTCTTGCTGGCAGCTTGGCTTTTTATGCTATCGTCAACAATGTGGTCGTCCTGTGAGTGCAAGCCACAAAGTGCATAGTCCCATGCTCATTCACTCCAGCGCTTTACGAGCCATGATAGCCGAGTTTGTATTCTTCGTTTGCATTGCCGCGACGTGCTTTTCTGGTCTACTTTTTACCTTGTACTCACTTGGTGAGGACCATTTGGCTGATGTTGCGCCTACTCGCTGAAGCAAATAGGTTCGGCACAATCGGCGCAATGGAGTGTCAAGGGTATTGCCTGGCTGATGGTACAGATCTGGTTCGGCAATACTAGTCTGAGTTTCGTGCAAGCCACGAGCTTTCATCCGGTCCTCGGCCCTATTCTTATGACCTGTTTCGCGGCATTGTCTAATACCCTCCTCTTGACGAGTACGTTGAATCGCCGTTAGTCTTGACCCACCTGACCTTCGCCCAGTCCTCATCTCAATTCTCTCCAATACGGCGGCGCGGATCGACTCCGTAAGTTCTTTCTCATCTTAAGGCAATGCTAACTGATGCCTTTGTGAAAGAACGCGAACCAGGAGGTGAGATCAATGAATCATCAATGGCACCTGACTTACCCGCAGAAAGTATCTGTTCCAACATACTATAGCTACCATCGAAGGGTGGGTTGAGTCATCCTGCATTCTGGAGAAACACTGACGGAGCCCCCAGAGTCAAATCAGATGCACTCTTTAGCTACCAGCCTCCCTTCAATATCCTTGCCTTTCTGATACTGAAGCCAGCAAGCTATGTCCTATCACCGCGGGCTCTGCATTCCGCCAATGTGTTTTTGATCAAACTAACCGTAGGTGCATCCCACACTGAGAGTGTCCCGTTGTTTATCTTCATATTAGTCGTTCCCGATTCTCATTGTCATTGCACTGTACGAGCGTCACCTTGCTTCTGGCCAGAAGATGAGAGAATCTACGAAAGAGAGAGTACATTCCTTCTATTCTCGCCTCCCGCGCCATATCAAGAACATGCCGCTTGTTGAGTATCTGGTGGGGTCAAGGTCGACCGATTTATATGACGTTATCTTCGCGGTCGAGGATTCCCGGGATTTCAACCTATTCCATGATTCTGGGAGTGAAGATGCGGCCTTCCCATCGCATATTCCTGCCTCAGCCTACCCAGAGAGCCCGACCTCGCGATCATCCGCTCGTGGACCGCCCCCATTCTTTGATACCCAACAGATCACACGTTCACCTCGTCGACGGAAAATCAGCACTTTGGCACCTTTGGAAGAAGTTTCTGGGAATGCGAAAGTTTTGCCTCTGGATGCAACGACCCCGCTTTCTAGACTCTTTACCAGACCGAAGCTAGTTGTTTCGGGTGACGGTGTTGACACCGAGGCTGCTGGTAATCTGCAGCGGCTGCAGGATTTGTTGGAGGAATGCCGAGAGCTTCCTGTTCATCACCTCAAAGACGAGATGAAGGAGTTAAAGGTATGTGAATACAACGGCCTCGTTGACCGATCAAACTAACATCTGCGAAAGGAGCGGCAGGCACGTATCGAGAATCTCTTGATAGCTTTGACGCGCAACATTCAGGATGAAAGGAGCTCGTTCACGTAAACGCACGGTGTTTTGAGTATCTGTTCGATAGCTTTTCGACGACCATCCGACGACCATTTCATGCCATGTTGTTCATTATCACGCCTGTCACACATTTCTGCAATATTATCTCTGTTTTACGTTGAGCTCGAAGTCTCGACGTTTTGAACGTAGAAGCAATGATGAAGTCTATTGTTCTTGCGGGTCACGTGCAAGTTAGAGCGACGCGTTCTACTTGTACCAAGTTGTAGTAAGTATAGTACCTTGTGCGACTTGACCACAACTTGGCTGATGACCTCCACACCTCCTCCCCATGGCACCTTCGCCGTTCCACCAGTGCCCCGTCTGCCATCGACGGCAAATTTGAGGAATCGTAGCTCAATAGGCTCTTCCTTTTCCTTTGGCCCCCAACCTATGTTATCCTCATTCATGGTAGGGGATATGAGCACGTCGTCCATTCCACGTCCCCTCGCTCTCGATCCCAACCGGTCGATGCTCTCCAACTCCCCACGATCTTCCCCACGACATCATCGCAGGATGAGGGACAGCAGCAGTCGACATCCGCTCGCAAATGACACGATGGATGTCTTTCGAGACATGGAAGCGGAACATGATCCCGAAGAAAGCGAATGGGGAATGGTGGATCGCATGCGTTTATGGAGACATGATGCTCTCATGCAGCATCTGTACGAAACAGCTGCGTTCTGGGGAGACAAGATCCTTTCTTGGACGAGTATGTCACGCCGTCCTCGTATTGTTTACGTCCGCGTTTCCGTTCCACTGATACACTCTACTTTAAAGGCGATCCAAATGATGCATTTTGGCTGGCTCAGACGTACTTCATGACGCACCAGTATTCTCGTGCGGAACGGCTGCTAACTCGTCCCTTTCCTGTGAAAAGAACAAACTCGGAACGTGCACGTCCAAATGGATTCGATCACTCGACGGCAAGCTCTTCCATGGCTGGCCCTCCCTTCACGGATACCAAGGGCAAGGGCAAAGAAACACGAGCACAACCTGAACCATCCTCTCGGCTTCCCATGGGCCCAGCAGGATTGATCAAGCTTCCAGAGGCAGTTCAGGAGAACGTCTCTAGGCTTGTGGACATGAGTGTAGCATGTCGTTATCTTGCAGCACAATGCCAAGTGAGGCAAGGAAATTGGTCAGATGCACTCGAAATACTTGGTGAGGCAAATCCTTTTCGCCAATCAGGTTAGTTCAAGTATGCAACAACGGAGGTGTTATGTTATTGACGTCAGACAGGTAGAAGCGGGGCATCTGTTCCCAACATGGATGGTGGTATAAAAGTGAGTTGATCGTCTTTGGTTCTGGATAGGTTCTTAGTTCCTTAGGTTGAAGCATCGATGTGTCACCTGAGAGGCATCTTGATGCTCAAACTCAACCGAGGGGATCAAGCTAAGCTTTGTTTCATCGAGGCTTTGACACTGGACGTAAAATGTTATGATGCGTTCAACCAGCTTATCAGTGGGGAGATGATGACGCCAGACGAAGGTTGGTGCGATGGTTAGCTCTTATTTTTATATCTGATTCTTTTCCCAGAGTGGGAGTTCGTCCAGGGCCTTGCATACAAAGAGCAGACTGAAGAAGACGCAGACTTCATCCAGTTGATGTATACTTCTCGACTGAGGAAATATAAACATGCCGAGGAGCATGCTCTCACTCGACAACGCCTTGCGGAGGACTTCAAGCTTTCTGACAACCCCGACGTCTTGTACAGCTTCGCGGACGCATTATTCACTCAGCTTCGCTGGGCAGATTGCTTTGTAATCACCAGTAGGTAAGCGATCTACAGTCGAGACCTGCCGCATCATGGCCTGACTCCCCGTAGAATTCTGGATCTCGTCGCATTCCACGATGCTACTCTTCCACTGCACGTCGCATGCATGTACCATATGTCCTATCTGCATTCCAAGCTCTTTGTTTTGGCCCACGAACTCGTCGAACGGGAACCAGAAAACCCTATAAGTTGGTATGCTGTTGGTGTATACTATCTCAGCATGAACAAATGGTCGCAAGCGAGACAGTACTTTAGGTCGGTACTCGTGCTTCTGTGACAGAGTTGCGTGACTGATGCGTGGCAGCAAAACATCTTTAATGGACCCCCGCTTTGGCCCAGCGTGGATCGCGTTCGCTCACACGTTTGCGCTGGAAGGTGAGCATGATCATGCAGTGACCGCGTACTCCACGTGCACGCGGATGTTTGTGGGGTAGGTGTTACTCCCTATTCCATTCACAAAACCATTCGCTGATTTATCTTAGGTCCCATCTCCCCCTCCTCTTTGTGGGCATGGAACAAATAGTGCTTTCAAACCATGCACTTGCGGATGAGGCTCTAAATGCCGCGCATGCTGCGTGTGATAGTGATCCTCTTCTGCTGAATGAACTGGGTGTCATGGCTTTCACCCGTGGGGAGTGGGTGGTTTCCCTTCGGATGAGAACACACAGGTTGAGCTTGAATAGTTTCCAGCGTGCAGTCGATCTTTTTCAACGAGCTCTTGAGCTTGCTCAAGTCACACAGTCATCACAAAAGTCTTGGACCACGACGTACCTGAATCTTGGGACATGCTACCGAAAGCTGAAGTAAGCTCTAGACCCGAGGCCCGACCAGACTCATAATTTGTCTAGGGATTATGAAAGGGCCAAAACTAATTATAAACGTGTGCTCGAGATAGAACCCCAACATCCTCAGGGACTCGGCTTCCTCGGGATGGTCTACCACCATCTTGAGGACACAGAACAAGCGATTGTCAAATACCACGAAGTGTGTTTCATTCACAGATATACTGGACACACCCTGACTAGAATTAGGCGCTGAGTGTTGACCCAATCAATGGTCACCTCATCGAACTACTCAACCTTGCCTTGGAGTCGAATGCCACATGTGGGTCTTGGGAGAAGGTATATCCGGGAGGAGAGGAAGCGTTTAGAGAGATGATGGCGTCGCTGAAGATCAAGTTTAACGAACAGTTAAGGAAAGTAGCAGAGTCCAAACCCGCCGAGCTCTCTCGGTCGGAGGATTCGATGAATGTCAGCTGATTGCGCCGAGCATGAAACACGCTGATTTAATATGAAGTGGGCGCACAGTGAGCGGTGGAGCAATCTCACGGTTGTGGCGCACTGATCTGGGGTGTCCCCCTTTCTGAGATAGGACCCCTCCACATGGTTGCCGAAATGCCGAGCGGTTCTTTCTCCACAATCTCTCACCGTCTTCCATAGTTTGTACGCTCACAATCAAGCTTACACACAGGAATGAGTGTCCTGTTTACGGAACGCGAGCTCCATGGGTAACCCTTTTTTTATCCATCCTTCTTCAACTCGCTTTCAATGTCTTTGCGTTCTACCCTCCATGCCCTCGTTAACTGAACTAACTAATAGTTTAGAGTCGTTGACACATCATTCCCTTGACTTGGACTTTTTGGTATGTTCAATCTGTGTTTGCATCCGCTGCTTTGACATTCGTTGTAGGACCGAGTTCTGAATGTCTTGCTGACTTCTCCGTCCCTGCCGGAGAAAACACTTGATATATGCCGCCATACGTGCAGTCAACTAATGTCTGATGACGCTTGGCTGATAACTGCGGTCAATCCGCGTAGCGTTCATCGCCTTTTCAACGTGTTGGTTAACATCGGAAACCTCATGCATAGGATTGACAACAACATCCCCGCCACAACTGAATGTTATATCCACGCGATCGGAATCATCATCCAGAAACCGGAGGCATATTGCTCCAATCCCACTACGAGGCTAGCCTTTCGGCACTTCATCGTTGCCGCATGGGCGGTCGCCGTGACTCTATCCTTCGTCCGCGAGTCCTCCATTCCTCCGCATGTGACGCAAGCCTTAACCTTCGGTGGCCCAGTGAACATCCTTACCCACATTGGCGATCCCAATTTTGACATCCTCCAAGCAGTCCATGATTCCGGCGATAATCTAATACGACTTCTAATCGACCCGTCAACGGGTACCTTGCCCAATGTCGTCTTGTTCCCAGACCAATTACACCACTTGTCCAATTCGCTGCTCTCCTCTCAGAGAGGTTTCCTGCCTGCAATACAAGCTGCACACGCACCTACCAACCTATCTGACGAACAATATTGTCAGGAGAGCAAGATGGCCACTGCTTCCGTACTCTTAGGTCTGGCCCGTAGATTCCAGGCCTCGCATACCGCCGGGCTATTTGACATCTCCGGAAAACCTTTTTGCTCTGTCGATGCACTGGTTCTCATGATGCATTATCTTGCAGCATCCCTTTATCCCAATGCTTCCACATTAAATGACATCGGTGTCATCCTGTGCGGCCTTGGTCCCGGGGAAGTGGTCAGAAATACTTTCAACCAGCAATTGACTGCTCGGGAAGTTGCTCGTTTGTATTACGAAAAAGGGTTGCAACTCGATCCGTCGCATCCTCACCTTCTATCGAACCTCGGTTCGCTCTTGAAGGATGCTGGACAGATGAGCCGCGCTATCGGGTATGTCGTCTGAACTTGTGGGTTCGTCAACGTTCGGCTCATTAAGATCGGCGAAGGGTGTTCAATCACGCTCTTGTCTGCCATCCTGAACTAGACATTGCTTTGGTCAATATGGCCAATACCTTGAGGGACATGGTGGGTATTTGCGTCTCGCTCGCGGTGCAACGGATTGAAGGGTATCGTAGGGCCAATGTGCTGAGGCGGTTCCATACTATTTGCGGGCTGTCTCAGCGAACCCCGAATTTGCTGATGCCTACTGTGGACTGAGCCAATCGATGAATGCCATCTGTCAATGGAATGGTCGAGGTGGGTTAAGTTACTCTGAACCAGATGTAGTGTGTATTCAAGCGTCATTAGCCACCTGGATGCAGAAAGCTATGGATGTCTGCGAGAAACAGCTGGCGGACGCACCACGCCAGACCTCCGGTTTACTTCGCTCAAATCCTCTCAACGATTGGCTGGTTCTGGTGCGGAAAGCTCACTCTGGTCCACTCTCGCTGGCCATCGAGCGAGAATGGAAGGCGCGCTTCGGGATTTTTATGCAAGACACTCCCTTTCAGGAATCATTATTTCCGGACGAGATTGGCTTCTTAATCCGTATAATTGAGTGGTATCAAACAAGGGTCCAGCGTCTGGGCTATATCAAGACTTACGGTCAAGTTTATCAATCGGACCATATACATACAACACAGACTCATGAAGCCATGCCAATTCCGAATGCCTCGCTTGTTCTGGCCACTAAAGGTTTTAGGTTACCTCTCATTTTACCCTTTCATACAGTGAGTTTATTGATTCGAAGCATGGAGGCCCTTATGAAGATGTTTGTCCAGTTTACCCTTCCCCTATCTGCACGGACTACCCGGTTAATTGCGCATAGAAATGGGCTTCATACATCCTTCACCGTTTTCTCCCACTTTGGTAGGAATCTGGTTGTGTATCCAGCACCTCCCCCGCCTTCTCGTGGAAGGATTAACATTGGCTACGTCTCAAGCGATTTCAGGTGGGTACCCATCTTTGAA
>JBBPRJ010000353.1:0-10801 GCA_038092975.1 Chalciporus piperatoides | reverse complement strand
AGTATATAAGATGAACTCGGCTAGATTACTTAATCGATCTTCTTGATCACGCACCATTCGGATCACGTCGGTCCTAGCCGCTGTCTAGTCCCATTACCAACTGTACCACAAGTGTGCTTAAAACAAACTATCAAAAGAGATCCACCACTCCGCGTCTCGGAGAACTAACAGCGACGACTTTTCCTTCGAAGCCAAGCAACTCCCCCCCTTTCGTCGCAACAGTATCAGCCTCAACTGCCTTCCGCGTAACTCCCAGCAACTTCTCCACATTCGCCGTCGCCATCATCAACGCATCCTCGATGCTAATCAAGCCATGAGAGTCGATGGAAGCCTAATCCGAGAAGAGGAAAGTGATGGTCCTTGGTCACACAGGGTTGCTTTGAGCGTGCACGAACAAACTCACCCATGCAGCATCCCATCTCAGATTACGCGCAGCCCATGCCGACAACGTAGGCTCTTCCTCAACCCCTTGGTGTCCAATCCCAACAGTGACGTTATGTGCGAACAGCGTAGTGATGAGGCTCTGCTCCTCGACAGGCGGTCCGTGCAAGCTTTAGCAAAGGACGTCAGTCAACGAACTCGGAGTGCATGCATGCAAAAAGAGGCTGACTGACATCCGGCGACCCTCCCAAGTAAATGGGAAGGACCTCGGAGGCGTAACGATAACGCCCACATTGGCAGCCGCGATATCTGCAGCAATGAGGTGTGCTTCGGCTGCTCCAACTAGGGTCATCTTCATGGGTGTACCGGAAATCGCTTCCACTTCTTGCTTGAGCTTGATGAGGGTGGCAATCACGTCGGCGTTCTTCACGTTAACGATGAGAGGTAATTCTCCCTGTGTAAACTTTATATCAGATGTGAATTACGGGGGGAAATACAGGGACAAACCTTGACAACGGCTTCAAATGCAGCTCCCCTTTCGCCTATGTAAGGCCCCAACAGAAGCCGGCGGAGTGCTGCTATCTGTGTGCTAACGCTGGGTCCTCCGCCGCGATGCAGGACAGCGACGTGGACAGAGGTGATCTCCTCGAGTACAGCTTCCCTTTCTAGCTGATGTTTCGCACCGAGGGAGAAGTAAGTACCCAGTCCCCCAAGTAGACCTTCTGATATTGGCGAAGCAATTGCGGTTGAGACACCAGACCCGAGAGCAAGACTTGAAAGAGTGATAAGTACTATCATCTCCTCACGTCGTTAGCACTTACAGAGCATCACGACTTCCAAACATCAACCCGTCCACTGCGCGGATGATGCTGCCATCCCCGAGGACATTCGGCATGGGCCCCTTCAACAGGTCAAATACAGGGCCATCGGATGTACTCGTCTCCATCGCAATCTCCTGAAGACCGAGCGCAGATCCCGCAGAGACCAATGCAGGGGCGATGGATCCGCCCTCCAAATTGATCACCTTGAACCCTCCACCATCAACGAACGCACTGCAAGATCCCATCGTGCCTGCACAGACGATTTCTCCGCGCTCGATGAGGACAACACGGTCTTCGCTGTTGCCATTGGCTTGGAAAACGGAATGAACGCCAGATTCATCCCTCCTCCACATGCTAGAAATGTTTTGGAACAAAATACCGCCAGAAGTGATTCGAGTCCCCCCTAGAGGAGGCAGTCCGGTGAACTTGACAGCAGCCTTGGCTTCCTCGTCGAAATTCGGAGTCACTGGGGCCGACTGTCTCTCATTTCGCTTGCTTGCGAACGGCACCATAATTTGGGGTATACCATCGATGAAGACCTGCACTGGCGTGGCACCAAGTGCCAAGGGATGGCTGTCCCAAATAACGAGGTCTGCGATAACTTCACTTGGGACCAATCCTCAACAGTAGTGAATGTATGTCACGTACCAGCATCGTAACCTGAAAAATACTTTGAGCGACAATAGCATATCCTTCCACATAACTAGACGTACCTTGCTTGATGTAACCAAGACGATGGTCGAGTCCAAGAACTTCGGCGGCATTTGTCGTGACAGAGGCAAGTGCAACGTTCGCAGGAAGCCCATAATAGTGAGCTTGCTGTGCTTCATGCAGCAGCCAGCGAGACTGAATAGCTGGATGGTCGCTCTAAAACCATCGGAGATCAACGACACATTGCGGTAACAGAACCGAGATGGTGTTACCTTCATGACGACCTTTAGACCGTTATCATTCAAGATACGCGGAGCAAATTCTGAATGACGATACCCTTCGCGCTTGTATCTGACGATGCAAAGTTTAACGAAAGATGCAAAGTTTCGATGGTCTTACCTTGAGAATGCTGCAAACACCGCCAGAGCAGGAGGGTGCTCTAAAGAAGGATTATCTGGCCAGTTCAAGAAAAAGACAAGGCAACAGACCATAGGCTCGCTTGAGAACCTCCGGAACAAGGTATGCCTCGTGTGCGTGATGGAATGCGGCAACCGGAAACTGGAACTCATTGGACAACTATGAAGCATGTCACCTCCGGTCATCCAAAACCCAGCGCATACACGCACCCTCACGAAGGCATCAAAGTCTACTGCCTCGTAGCAATGCGTCTGGACCTAAATCAAATTTCACCCGACCGTACCCTTCCTCTGTAGAGAAATGTATTCACCTTGACTTTCCCCCTCAAGATGTCGACGAGGGCTTCCCATTGCAAGTCGTCCGGGAATTTTCCAAGTCCTTCCCATTCCCCAGCGACAGCTTTCAAGCAATATTCGTCTTGCTGGTCTTTGATTTTGCGCGCGCGCTCGTAGCTACGGGGAGTGTGCTGTAGGTGTGTGTGATTGGAGAGTGATAGATTCTTACGCCTCGCGATATGACCATACGGTATCCATTCTGGTCCCGGAATAAGTCCGAGCTGAAATCCAGATATTGATTGGAGAGAACAACACAGAGAATATAGGACTTACAAGGGTTCTCTCCTGCGTAAGATAGATTTTTTCGATAAATCACAAGGTCATGTTAGTGTAAAATGGGTCGCGCACCACAGGCGTGTCTATGAAATGAGAGACGTCAGCAAAGCCCAAGGACACAAGAAACACTCCATACTTCATATGACGCCAACGCGGGGGGATATCATAGTCCACGTCCGTACCATTAAGACCATAAGGTGGTTCGACCAGCATAGACGTCGGTGACCTCTCTCCAGTCGGTCGTAACTTGATCGCAAACGCCTGTCCGCCTACAAACAAGACGTTTCAACTGGGGTCACTCTCCGACGGCACACCCATGACGGAAAAGAAATCGAAAAACGTTAGACTTACCAATGGCATCGGCAGAGCCGGGAAGAATGAGCGAGGTAGTCACACCACCTGCGATGGAATGAACGTAGCTCTCGTCGTGCGTGTTCAATCCATCGAGGGATCGTAACCAGGGCAGTGCGAGGCCCTTGAGAGAATTGCCGTCCTTGGCACCCGATAGACCTGGAGATGATTCAACGGCTATGTGAGAATGAACGTCGACGATGCTGCAGGGACATTCATGCACGTCAGACACCGTCAGACATATCCAGAACGAACGGCGTACTCACCCTGGAGTGACCCAAGCTCCCTAATCACGCATACATGCGTCAAATACATCCAGGTTTCGGTGATACCGTGTGGTATGTATATGTGCTCACCTCTGCATCGATTTCCGTGACGTCGTCCCCACTCACCAACGAATTCGCCTCCCCGACCTGCTTGATCAACCCATCCTCCAATAAAATGTCCCCATGAACGACATCCGCCCCACCATCCAGCCCGGTCCAAATACTCGCATTCCGAATCAACACCGGCTTCGTACCAGGCTCATACCTATCCGACCGCGAACGACCACTGAAATCAGACGGAGGTGCCGGTTTGACGGTCAACGACCGACATTTCGCAAGCGTCTCTGCGGCGTGTAACGGGACCTGAACGTGAGAGTCGGTTGAGAGAAGGGGGAATGAGATTGAGAGGTAGAGGGCTGAAAGGACGAACACGCCCAGCAAGGGCCATATTCGTTTGGTCGACCTCTGAGATGATCGTCCAATCGGAGTAGGAAGGTGATCCTTTTCCATGGGCGCAGAATGCAAACTCGGCGTCAAGGAGGGCCTAGGTTCAACTGAGGGAACTCAAGGGACCTCGTCGGTGTCGTGGGACGCGTACTAAAATAACATCCATCGACAGGGGGAGTCACGAGGGAAACGGGAAGAATACGCGCAGCGGATGCAAATTACAGTCATTATCTTACAAGCTAGACAGCATCGCAGCTCGTCATTGGTATGGTTATACTTGGTTGTATTGCAAAGACAATGATCGTGCAATGCTAGCGAGGTCGACATATTATGTGTGAAAAAGAAGTATACTCAACAGCCAAGGACATGGCGCAAACACTGGGCGGATCTAAATATGCACTAGAAGGGAGCGAGAAGCATTTTCCTTGGGTCCTCGATGTAATCGCGGACCTTGACTACAAAGGGGGAACACGGCGTTAGCTTCACCCAAGGAAAGCATAACCTGCGAACTTACCAAGGAAAGTGACGGCTTCCCGGCCGTCGAGCAGACGGTGATCATATGTAAGAGCGACAACCATTATTGGTCGGATGACAATCTGACCGCCCACGACGACTGGCTTCTCCTTGATCGCGTGCATACCGAGGACAGCAGACTGAGGAAGGTTGATGATGGGGGTCCCGTACAAGGAACCGAAGACACCACCGTTGGAGCTAGATATTTGTTGTCAGCTCGATCGAAAGCGAGATAGAGGATGAACTGACATGGTGAAAGTACCTCCGGCCATATCCTCGAGACTAAGCTTACCATCTCGGGCCTAAACAAATCGTGAGCGAACGCCCGTGATGGGGACGATCATCACACACCTTCTTACCAAGAGAGGCAATCTCTTGCTCAATCCCAAGGAAGTTCATGGTCTCTGCGTTTCTGACGACAGGCGTGACCAAACCCTTGGGGGTTGCGACGGCGACGCTGAGGTCGACGAAATCGCGGTAAACAATCTCATCACCCTCAATGGAGGCGTTGGCAGCAGGGATCTCTTGCAATGCAAGCGTGCAAGCGCGTGCGAACGCGCTCATGAAGCCAAGCTTAACATCGTGTTCCTTGAGCACCTCGTCCTTGTACTTCTTGCGCATGTCCATTAGCGAAGACATGTCAATTTCGTTGAAGGTGGTCAAGGAGGCGGCGGCATTCTGGGACTCCTTCAGGCGCTCGGCGATTCGCAAACGCATCCGGGACATCTTTACCTACGAAAGGCTCAACTACGTGATGGATGCCGAAGGACGGAATGATTACCCTGGTCTCATTGCGGCTACCTGGTACCCTGGAAGGTGCAGCGGCAGCAGGTTTTGACTCCTGCTTGAGTTCCTTCTTGGACTCCTGGGGTGCAGCTGGCGAGCTCTTTGCTGAGGGAGCAGGGGAGGGTGTGGGCTCAGCCTTTGGTGTTGTTGCTTCAGTCTTGGGGGGTTCTGGGGTCTGTGCAGCTTCGGTCGACTTCTGTTCTTTGGGGGCTGAACAAACATGATGAAATGTTAAATCCGCACAGAATGATATAAATGGTAAACACGCACCAACATCTCCGGCTTCTATTCTGAAAAGGTCCTGGCCAACGGTGACCGAATCCTCTTCCTTTGCAAGGAGTTCGATGATGGTACCAGAGACGGTAGCGTTGACAGTGACATCGATCTGTAGTACAACCGAGGTCCTATCAGTCGAAGCTCGGAACCAATATAAAACCAGACATCTCACCTTGTCAGTTTCGATGGTGGCAACTTCCTCGTCGACCTCGACGGTGTCACCCACTTGTTTCGACCACGACCTGAGTGTACCCTCTGAGATGGATTCGGCCATCTGAGGAACCTTGACAGTCTCAGCTAGAGAATGACACATTGTATTGTCGTTATGCTCCAGTTTCTGGGGAATCACGTCATAGACTGACCTTGCAAGAGATGGGAGGCGTGGAACTGCGCACGCATTATGTGCGACGCAGTGGCATGCCTGTTGACACGTCGACGTTTGAGTGACTTGGTCTCGAGTGAGTGACAAGGAAAAACGGACCAAGTGTTTGACATGCCAGAGCTTGTGGATGGGGCATGTCTTGCAAAAGCAGCACGACTACGTGCAATAGCGATGATACGTTTTGAAAGCATCACGAGATCTGAAGATACGCCGGAAGAGACAGGGAGGAGCGGAGCAAGGACAAGGTATCTAACACGGCGAGTCTTATTCAACCCAACCGAACGAGGTACTGCACAGCCACTCAGCGGCCCGCTGTGTAAGAACATTCATCGATACATCGTCAACAGCCGACGACAGCTCGACAGATGAGTCAACCACTGACGATCACGCTGAGTGAGCTCCGTCTCCATGTCGGCGCCCACGTTCTCAACGATGAGCAATTCGTGATCCTCGGTCCTAGACTTTACACTCGATGTACTACTAGCTCGTTCTTGTCATTTCATCCCAACTTTGCCGACTTCCCTTCATAACCCTCCCACTTTCCCAGCCCGTCGTTCACGTCCAACATCCGAGTTCCATAAAATTGATGTGCAGTCGGTTTCACTTTGTCCCAGTTCAATATCTCCCCGTCCGGTCCTCTCTCAAGGCACCCTCCCCACACGCTGTACTGGCTCGTACGAGAATTATAAGACGCCACTTGGACTCCACATTGCTTGCACCGGAAACGCCGCTTGTACGGTTTCGACGGATTTTCATAATACTCGAACGTCTCCGCAACACGTCGTTCATCAGGCCAGGACCAAGCAAAGTCTCTCTCCTTTAAGTGAATCGTGTGCACAAAGGGACAGCCTGTCCGAAGGAAGATCTTTCAGGCTCGGAGTTGGCATAAAACGTGCAAGAACTTGCCCATCAGCCTCTGACAATTGGTACAGTGACAATACGCGCTCAGGACGGGTGACCCGAAGATAGCAAAGGTTAGTGTGCCGCAGAAGCAGCCTCCTTTGAGGAGAGGATCAGTGCCTTCATGATCAGGGGGCAGCATGCTTGCGTTCCACATCGTGGGACGATTGGTTCAAGGATGGACGACTCATGTTAACGCCGAATGTGACCCGAATTGCTCGCCTTGTGATGGTGCGCTGTTTCTCGCAAGTCACACGTATTACTACTAACTCAAAAAATCAGCAGCAACGATGAAGGTATTGGTACGCAGGCTGGTTGATTCGACTGCCGCAAGTCATACAGTCGTCCGTTATCGGGTTACAATACGGAACCAAACTATTCATGGCACACATGCACACATACACACTCATCGATCTCGCATCCTAAGCCTCTCTAGCGACCCTCCACTCATCCCACCCACTCCGTCCCCCGATCTTTTTACCCACTGCCACTGTCACTCCGGAATCCTCGATCTGTTCGATAATCTTCCCGACAATCACCGCCGCCGCCATTGGTGCCCAGCCTGCAGCGACGCATCCAAGTCGGCCATACCCAAACGCAAACAACTCTGGCCGTCCCCGCCCCTGCATCCTCGACGGGTGAAACCTCATCGGATCAAATTTGTCCACATTCTCCCCAAACTGCTCCGACCGATGAACGGCCTCGATATCTGCAATCCATGTAGTAGCGGGGACGAACAGCCTGCGCCACCACCGAGCAGACTCGGTCGAGGCGCGAGCGATATGTCTGGTGGGTGGATGGAGCCGAAGTACTTCGAGGATGACTGCCTGAGCACTGGGGTGCTCCAGACAATCATCCTCGAAGTATTTGAAGCGCTCCTCTGTGGGATCTCTCCCGAACGCAATCAAAACATCACGTAGCGTGCTGTCACTGTGGCAGTAGATATACGCTAGAGCCACAGCGACAACGCGCCAGGTGGTTTCGTATGCCGGGAGGATAAAGTTTAATGGATTGGGGTATTGATCGCGATCACTGATCCATCCGTCGATCAAGTTAGTGATTCTATGAAGGGAGTCGTCTTGCTGCATGAGGGTAGGGTCCTTCGTCTTTGAATCTGTCCAGCGTTTGTTGATGACGTTGGTGACATAGACGACGCCGTCGTAATGGAGCGTCTCCGGATTAGCGCCAAAGAGACTCGATAGGACGACGGAGAAGGTGATGGTTTGTATGAATGTTCCGAATTCGATGTTATCCCCGCGGTGAGGAAGGAATCGATGAGTAATTCCCTCGGCAGTGCATGCCAACGCATCCCATCTGCTACCTTTTAGGGCGCTGCCGATGAGGGTCTTGGCCTCCGCGGTGAAGACTCTGTGAATTTTGGGGTCTGCGCTCACGAACGTGTTCGTGAGACCGAACGCATGGACCAGGCGACTGTTTGGCGCAGCACGCGCCATGAGCAGTGATGTTAATGAGGCACCAGGAGGGTTCAGGAGCCTTCGTATGTCTGCCGCAGACCCGAAGGTCCGCGTAGACGGAGTCATGAGGAACGCACGTAGCGCGAGGGCGAGAACAAAAGTGAAGGGGAATACGATCCAGTGAATCATGGCGTGCTGATAGTTGTGGCGACTTTCGGTCAGCTTCTCCCTCGTCTCCCAGTCCGCTATTTAAGCTCAGATGAGTTCCCCTCGAGTCACGCAGACCGAAAACGAAACCATCGAGGTTACTCCGGAGAAGCTGCTTCCATCCGTGTCATTCTGCATTCATTCTACACAGCTTCATTCTACGCCTCGTCGCCCAACCCCGGGAGACGCCTCCAGAAACCAGCGTCCCCCTACGCACAGGACATCCCCTGGTAGTTCCATTGATCTGGTGCATTATTTCTTTGATGTTCACTCACAGCAAGCACTACTTCCATATCAAGAGTGTGCTTCAGCGCTCGCATGACCAGTCAAGGACGGAACTGCCAGTGATGCATGATGCTCGGACCGGTGACAACTGAAATGCTTCTGCGCAGCCAAATGTCAGTCAAATGTGAGTAATGTACCTGCTTCGAGCTCGAATCTACAGCAACTGCATGCGTAGATTTCCCATTTACTGCGAGCGCTGATCAGTGACGTGCCTGAGTGTACACTGTGGGGGCGGGGGTGTGGTGTGAAGAATGCGAGAGAACTCTGAGGATCCGGTCAGCCTTATCTTCGAGGCGTGTTCAGCGGCCTGATCAACGCCCACCGGCATAGATTTTCTGCGTTATCTAACCAGTTGAAACAAGGTAGAACGACCGTGAGCGTCAATAATGACTCATGAGTCACTAGGGATGGCCCAGGAGGATCCATTCGCGAGGGTCAAAGATCGGCAACGACTGCGTTGCGTCCCAGGAAGTCCGAGCGCGGAGTTGTCACCGAAGCCGACCCTTCAAAGGTTACAGTACGAAGTGTGGTTGAAGTCCGTCCGTGGTCAGGTCGGGGGTCTCAGGATCATCACAACACTGGGTATATTTCCGTGACTCGGCCCAACTATAGGAAGTGTTGCTCTGGTAGAGCGAGCGTCGAGTATTCGTTCTCCTATTAAAGAGGGGTATACGTACATCATTCGCAAGCATGGAGCCTCACCGTAAGGGTGAATGCAAACGAACTTTTTCCACCAAGCAAAACGAGTGTATTGACCAAGTGCCCGACCAAATGTACACAGCAAACCTAAGTAGTAAGTATGAATGGCGGGACTGACTGGGGTGTCCAACTCAAACGACCTGCACCCAACGACCGCCCGACACGGGGGGAAGCTGAAGGAGTCCTCCACGCTCTCACTGTCAGCGCCCCAGGTATCGCGGGCCACCTGTACCCAACATCGGAGATGCCGAGTGTCATGGGATAACCTCCTTCTCCTTGCCTTTCCTAGACGGTGGAGGAGGGGCCAGGCTCAAGCTTGGCGCGCTTGTTGCTGCTGAACCGCCCGAGGGTGTCCAGGAACCTAACCGTCGCATGCCTCTGAGCCCCGTAGGTGATGCTGCTCCGTTGGATACTGATGAGAGTGTGAGGCGATTTGGTGGATGCGAGGGACTACTGGGCATCGAGGTATGCGATAGAGGCTTGGATGGAGATATTTGGGGTTGCGGTTTAGAGTCGCCCTGATTGGCTTCCGTGAGGAGGAACTCCACCCAAAGACGGGAGAACGACTTGTCGGACATAAAACGTTGAGCAAGGCGAAGCGTGGAAAGACGAACGGAAACAAACAAACCTCGGTCTCATCCGTCTTTTCCAGCTCCAGATTCTTACTTTTGCTGGGGGATGCTGCCCCGTTGATCCTCCCCCAAAACAAGCCGCCCCCTCCTGAACCCGCGGAACCATTCCCGGGTCCTCCAGTACCGCCGGACGCTGCTCCTAAGCTCCTGATCAAACCAGCCTTTTCCTTCTCTGACTCTCCCCATCCGAGGATAGTCGCCAGTAGTCCTAGCATCTCAAACCTCTTAGGATCTGCGCGGGGGGTACACAGGAAGGAAAGCAGAACGTTCGTTACGAGTCGACGGTCCACGTTAGTGTCGGAAGATGATTTCCGCAATCGCCGGAGTGCCTCGATGAGATGTTCGTTCATGATGACAGCTAGAGAGATAGAACTGTTCAAGTAGCACGAAAGCCGGTAGAGTAAATTACAATTCACCTTCATGTCGAAGCTTTCCGATGAGCAAATTCTTTTCCTTGACTTCCTGTTGCAATTCTGATGTCTGTGAGGCATTGTTCTTGTTGTCGTCCAGTTGGAGCTACGTCGAAGTTAGCCGTGGCCATCCGAAAACAAAGTTAACATACAAACCTCAGCATCAAGTGCCCGCCGCTTATAATCCGCCAATGACATCGTGACGTCGTCAAGCTGTGTCTTGTAATCCCTCACGGCTAGATGCAGTTCATGCTCCTTTGCTAGTGCGTGTCAACATACGAACCACAACGGGACGCCCCAACCCAAGCATGAGCACACACCTGTTTGGAAATCCTCGAGAACGGACTGTAG
>JBBPRJ010000352.1:0-10809 GCA_038092975.1 Chalciporus piperatoides | reverse complement strand
CTCGAAAAGAATTGAGGTTTTTTCCACAATATTCCGCAATATCTTCGACCTTTTCTGAGAATAAATACATCCAAACACTGCTCCACGATTTGGTGACACTACACTTTATTATGCAACGCACTGTAACGGCGTGTGGTAACAAAGATACAAACTGTAGGCGCCTGTGTGAACAAAGCCCCTGACTCGTCACCTTCGTCACTCGAACCATGACCAGCACACCTCCCACGCCTGAGGTACTGGCTGCCGCCGCCGCCAGGCGTAATGAGAACTCGGGCAGTGGTATCTCTGGTGCCCGACTAATACAGGAACACGAGAGGCGTCAGACGTTTCGTCGTCTCATCGATCCAGGGATCTTTCGACCCAACTCCAAAGAAGTCGCAATGAGCTCTCTCAAGGTGGCGTACCCCATGAATCTCCCTTACGCGATCTTATCGTGGCCCAGACGTTATCTACCATTGCCGAAAACCTCCTGCGGGAGCCAGATAACCCCAAGTATCAAATGTTCAAGAGAGAGAACGAGATCATCAAGCGCCGCTTAGTAGAACCCAAAGGTACTCTGGAATATGCTGTCGAAGTAAGTGGCGCCATCCTCCTCGTACACGAGTCACCACATGACATCGAGCCCTGCGGCACCTCTAGCTCGGATTCAGCCCCAAAGTGAGCGAGTCACGTCGATCAAGACTGATTGACGCGGGGTTTTGACGTAGGGTTTTCTCAGGTGATGGATCTTCAATCATTCTATGTGTTCAACCCCAAAAAGATGGAAGACCTACGGGTTGGAGCACATATCCTCAAGGAAGCTCTCGAACTGGAGACTGAAAAGCAAGAACGGGCGAGGCTCAACAAGGAGGGAGAGAAAGCCGCTGCAGAGGCGGCGGCTCAGAAAGCATGTTTCCCTGAAAGCTCATTGATACTGGACGATATATTAACCGCAAGCTTGTCAGGTAAAACTGGCGTTTTTAGATGACCGAAGGAGCAAGATGTCGTGGGACGAGAGGGAGCGACAATTAAGAGAGGCTCGGGAAGGGGCCCAACAGAGTCCACCATCGCCTCCGCAAGATAATATAAGCCGTCCGATGCCTGGAACAGGATTCACCCTGAGCTCAGTACCTAGTATGGAGGGAGTGGAAGGGGACCCAGACGTAGACCTACCCCCTCCATACCCTGCCACTGATTGACGATCTGACCTTTGCTTCATTTTGTATCATATTCATGAATAACCGCCAGTGTAAGAATGTAAACAATCAGATTACAGACATGATACATTCAATGGCCTCTGCTGGCTCCGGCATCGGAGGCATCGGAGGCAATGCTGGAAGAGTAAACGAAGAAAGGTTTGCCTTGTTTCCCTGATGTCCGGTCTACTAAGGACTTGTGGAGGGAAGGCACGACAGTTGGTTGTCGGTCCCGGTCAACCATGGACTATCATAGTCGACTGTAACAAGTGGCTCTAGCGAGTGATTCCCTAATGCTAACCCGAGCCGGATAGAGATCAAAATGAGGATATGCAGCAGGGTCTAAACAGAGGCATTTCGATGAGCATAAGCAGCCAGGGTAAAGTTGCCACACTTACAAGCAACTATGTTGGAATAGTGGGTGGAAGACGATTCTGGAGTTTTCGCTTGACTGAGGAAGGGCCACATCATTCTCAATGGTTGGTGACCCCTAAAAGGATTATCAACATAGTCGGAAACTTGCTGTGTAATGCCAGGTGAGGGCAAGCGCTCGATGCTTGCTGTATCCGAGCACCAATCATCGTCTTGTGGCCCCCAAGTCGTCGCGGTCGGAGGGGTAAGAAACACCGAGCCTTCAACCCGGTGATCTAAGCGCACAGACGGCGGATGGTAAGGGGTACGGAGCAACTGAAGCGGTGAGCAGGTGGATGGACCTGCGGAGGTCGTGGACCATGCGCAGTCCCCTAGATTGAGTTCCAAGGGTTCGTCTGCCTCCCAGTTGTGATTGTTCGCGAGAGGTGCGGCAAGGCCGACTTGAGCTTCAGTTTTGGCTCTCCACGCCTCTGTGCAACGAAGGCTTCCTTGTGCCTTTTCACGATCTGAGGTGATCAAAGCCCTTGCGAAAGGGGGATATATATCCAGGTGAGGATATGCCGCCGGGTCTAGCGCGTATTAGAAGAAGGATCGTGGATTAGATTTTCCCGCTTACAAATGGTTAAATTGGGATAGCGGGGAACGAGTGCCACGGATTGTTCGTACTTTGCCACTTGGGATTCCTTTGCTTCGGTAGTATCGACACGAGTCGGATAAATATCGAGATGCGGGTAGGCAGCAGGATCTACTGAGCGTTAGAGATGGTGCTTGACCATTCAGTGAACACTTACAGATGACAAGATGCGGGTATTCCGAAGGTAAACCGCCCGGTCTTGCCAACTGGACAGATATTGGCTTCATTTGCGCTGCTTGTTTTCCGGAGAAACGCTCCACTGTGGAACACCACAGAAGAATTTCGGAAAAGGAGCGGATGTAATGAGAGAATGATCGTCATAGTCGCCATGGATGCCTACCTTCCGTTGACTTAACGGTTGGCGTACTATTGCTCGAGCCAAGTCGCTTTGTTGCACTGTGCAGGGGATAAACACTGAGCCAAGTTTTAGCTGATTTCCATCCAAACGACACGCCCCAAACTGCGCTCAAGGTACGCTTCCTCTAATCATTCTTCGTGAGCATCCATGCATTGACGACAGGCGGAACACGTACTATTTCTTTTACAGGATATATGTCCAGATACGGATAAACATTTGGGTCTTTCGCATGTGTCAATGCACCGAATGGAAGACAAGATCGGGACTCACAGATAACGAGGTTCGGATATTCCGGGGAGAGTGTGTGCGCGTTTACCAACCTTACGACCACCTCCTTCAAAAGGGCTGTCTCCGCGACTTCCAAGGCCCTTGGATACAAGTCAAAATGAGGGTAGATCGCAGGATCTGAAATGTCGATCAGCGGGTAATATAGTCAGAGTGAACACGTCCACTCACAGATGACGAGGTTTGGATAAAGGTTTAGCACACTATCCGACGAGAACAATTTCATGCCAATGGCCTCTTGCGCCTTCGGCCCTATAGGATCCACGACCAGCGGATAGATGTCGAGATGGGGGTACACGGCAGGATCTGCGAGAACCCATCAGCCTTTGCCAGGTTGTCGACCTCGATGGACATACAGATCACCAGATTAGGATAACTAGCGACAAGACCTGCTGATCCTTTGAGTGTGGCGGAGACGGGCTGAGATACATCTTCGACAGTGCAAGCAGGATAAATTTCTAAGGATGGGTAGACGGCGGGGTCTTGTTCTCCGTGAGTCCAAGCCTGCTCAACGAGTTAAGCTCCGGAACTCACAAATGGACAAGTTGGGGTACTTGAATTCTAGATTCCCTGCTGAGCGGAATTGAACAGGAGCCATAGGCTGCGTCGTAATCGAATATGGCCAGATTTTGCGCCAGGTCGCCTCTCTCTGCCAACCAAATGAGCTTCCCCACACTGACCGAATAGAAGACTTGGGATGCTCGGGATCAAGATGGGAAGACACGGGTGGATCTGTGCAAATCCACGCTTAGCAAGGCGCACGCCTGGATGATGGGGGTTACTTGCAGATAACTAAATCAGGGTACTGAGATACAAGTCCTCTGGAATCTCTCAGTCGCACTACGATCACAGGCTTTGCGTATGTTCCTGAGTGAGGGTAAACTTCTCGCCACGTAGTCGCGGTGCACCATCCAAACGAGTTTCCCCAAACTGCGCGCGACCTTGGAGCCTCAGTATCTTCGACTATGCGCTCGCCCAGGTCAGGTGAGGGAAGTCGGGAGGTATTTGGCGCAACCGAATGCCATTCCTCGTCCCCAGGAGCCCAACTTGTTGCAATACCCGGCGTAAGAGGGACAGACCCATTTACGCGACGATCAATGGGTACGGAAGGTGGTGAAGGAATTGGTAAGCAGGTTATGGGACCGGCAGAAGTCACCGACCAATGGCATTCGTCGAGGTTAGTCTCGGGGTGAAAATGACGATCCAGAGCATACTCATCCATGGTCGTCAGGACCGGAGGTATCCCAATGTCTGCAGCTGGTCCGTAGGCCTCTGTCATCGAGACAGGAAATACCTCCGTCGACTGTCTCCATGAGTCCACGCGACGCTCGAGGTCACTATTCGCGGTCTGGGGGATAGCAGCAGATTGAGGGATTGGCGATAAAGCATGGGTCAGATAGGTTTCTGGAGGAGAGTCGGGCTGAGTGTACACTTTGGTCACCGAATGATTGATGTGGGGTTCAAGTCGGTCCACGAGTGACAGCTTCCTTGGCAAACGGCGGAGCGTTTCTGGACGCGAGTTGCCAGCAAGTGTTTGTGATCCGGAGACATCCCACCGCCCCTCAGGTGGCTGCTCATCCGCATTTGTGGTTCGGCTCTCTCCGCGCCAATGGTGAAATATGGAGGAGGTCCGCGAGGGTGCGACTGGAGGAAATGCAGGTTCGGGATCTCGCAAGGTTCCTGAAACCCATGAATCGAACCACCGCGCTTTGTTCGGATCAATGTCGAATTCGATGCTGCCGCCTATTGGGAGTTGATAGCCGTTGGAAACTGGACGGGCGTCGAACAGGTGCCCAAAGAGATATTGCCAAGTATCATCGGAGAGACGGGGTGTCATTGTGACACCGTTCTCGTTGATATGCAGGTAGAGGCAAAGTCCAATAGTGCTAGGGAAATTGTATTCGCGGGCGATGGCATTCAATTGTCCGAACATCTAGAAATCGTAAATTTAGAGGCCACAGGAGTGTCGGCGAGATACTCACCGACGGGAACAGAGGCATCAGAATGCCTTGAGAAAGCCTATGACGTGGTCCCATTGACAGGACGTTGCCAAGGTGCCCTTGCTCAAGGGGAAAGTCTGGAGGTGGAAGAACCACGAGGAGATTCTTTGGGCTCTTTGGATTGCCACGGTCACGAAGGTCTCCCGAGTTTTGGTAAGACAAAGCAGATGTCCTGCGAGGTTGGAGTCTGGAACGCTCGCTTGAAATATGATGACCACCGGCGGAGACCCCATCAAGATCTAGTTCTGCACCAAGAAATGGCGATTGAGGATGCGAGGCGTCACGACCAGGTTCCGGAGGGCTAGGGGGAAGATGTCGACCCGGAAGGGAATGGGTAGCGGACAGTGTGTGACCTGGGAAATTAGACATTTCTCGATGCAGCCCAAGTTGGGGAGGCTGGCCAGCAGCGAGGGGGGTATAGAAGCGGGCAAATTTTGCAAAGGAATTGTGGGACAGATATAATGGAACATTCCAACTGTCACGAGGGGCGGCGATGGGATCATGCGGGGACTGTGTCAGGATGGCCGTGTACAATAAATAATCCCTATTAATATTATTGTACCTCATCATCATCATGGAATCAAAACTATCACAGCTCGCGACCCTCGCACAAAAGGACAAAACTCCTGCCTACCTCGCCCTTCTCTCTGAAACCCTATCTCGCCCAGATCCATCACTCCCCGCCGATCTCCACGTCCTCATCGAGGCAGTGGCAAACCCAGAGATCGTCGGCCTCGTCACAGGAAGACAAGTTATCTCGGAGCTCGTCAAGAATATCGGAGCTGGCGCTATCACTAACCATGATATCCGCAAACGCATCGTTGAAGGCGCGCTCGCTACCCTTCAGCCTCGTATCGCCAGCTACGAGGAACAGGTACGCGATCTGGACTCACTGCTTTCGCGACACTAACGACAACTCCGCCAGGTGAACTCTTTGAGATTTCAACTTGCAGATCTCCTCGAAGTCGAAGAAGAATGGTCCGAGGCTGCGCGTGTCCTCATGAGCGTATCCGTGGATTCTGGCTCTCGGTATGTTGGCCATGTTCAATCACAGCACCCTTACATTCTCAATGTCACCCTACCAGTTCTTTACCCGACGAAGAGAAATTCCGTGTCTATATTCGCATCGTTCGCCTACTTTTGGAGGATGAAGATTCAGTACAGGCGGAGACTTACTACAACAGGGCAGCATCACTCTCAAACTCCACCACTGATAAAGAGACTCAGCTCCAATTCAAACTATGTCAAGCCAGAATCCACGATTACGCTCGCAAATTCTTAGAGGCAGCATCCAGGTATCACGAGCTCTCTTGGGTTGCAGAGATCGACGAGGAGGAGCGCAAGGAAATTCTGTAAGTAACCAACGTCTTCGACGTATAAGATGATCTGAGAGATGACAGATCACACGCGGTGACCTGCGCTGTCCTTGCACCCGCAGGGCCTAATCGATCTCGTGTCCTGGCGTCCCTCTATCGAGACGAACGTTCCGCCGACCTTCCGACCTACAACATTCTTTCAAAGATGTTCCTCGATCACATTCTTCGTTCAGCGGAAATCAAGAGTTTCGAGGAGTCGCTGAGGCCGCATCAACTCGCGAAAATAGCCATATCCAGCAACGACAAACTTGCGTCTAACTTCGACGATGATGACCCCTCCGAGCCCGCCACCAGCACCCGTAAAGGGCCATCGACAGTTCTTGACCGTGCCGTAATGGAACACAACCTCTTGGCCAGCTCCAAGATATATAACAACATCTCGTTCAAGGGCCTGGGCGCATTGTTAGACTTGGCCCCAAGCGCTGCTGAAACGATGGCGCGAAAGATGATCGAGCAAGGTCGCTTGAAGGGATCAATCGATCAGGTTGACAAACTCATATGGTTTGAAGGAGGAAGAGAGGAAGACGATGCTCAAGGAAAAGCAGGCGGTCTTGGAGATGTTGAACAAACCAGCGAAGCAACAGGAGCTCCCTTCACGAAACGTTGGGATATGCAGATACAAACCACTGCAGCGAATGTAAGGCTCCTAATTCATCAATCTAATCTACCACTGACCGCGGTTAGGTTGAGGGAATTGTGCAGCATCTCGCAGTCAAAGGCCTCATCCAAGAACAAGTAATGGTCTCATGAGTATGACATCTGGGTGACAGTCCGAACACGAAGTGTATCACTAGACAGGGTGTGGTTGACTACTTTCCAATTTACGTCGTTTCTTGGCACGCTCTCGTTTGGTCTCTAGTTCGTGCCATTCGCCTTCCAATGTCGATAAACTGAAGGAAGATGTAAGAAATTGTGCCCGTAGTCATGGAGCAACACGTACCCAACAGGGAGCTCAGGTGGTGGTAACTCCTCCCTGAAATAGGGCGCTTCTAAGGCTTGTACAGCAGTAACTCGTTTGGACGGATCATAGGTCAATAGCCGTTCTGCCAAATCGAGAGCTGCTGGGGATAACCATCTACGAACCGTTGAGACTCTGGCGAATGCAAAGAACAAGGCCTTCACCTTTGGAAAAGCTCCCTGAAATGGTCCTGCAGGACCTCCTTTGGTTTCACGAGCGCGTACCAAGGCAACTCCGTGATACCCGGCCATCGCTCTGGAGTGGGTGTACCGAAGATGCGATATATGACATCCAACTGGTGGATCTCGTCATTGCCCTGAAAGATCGGTTTCTTGGTGAACAGCTCGAGCATGATGCAACTGGAGGGTAAACTCAATAAAGCGGAGGCCTGTTTGACGTCGAGATATGACTGCTTACCCGGCGCTCCACATGTCTACTTCCGGCCCATACACAGTCGCACCAAAAAGAAGTTCAGGCGGCCTGTACCAAAGAGTAATCACCCGGTTGGTATAGTCTATCCGTCGACGTTTCTGATAGAACCGAGCGAGTCCAAAGTCGGCAAGCTTGAGTTCACCTCGGTTGTTAATTAAAATGTTGGAGCCCTTGATGTCCCTGTGAATCACGCCCTTGTGGTGCAGGTAGGCGAGACCCGCAAGCATTTGACTGCAAAGAGACTTTAGATTTGCCTCCGAGAACGAAAATTGTGTTTGTGAAAGGACTCCTGTGAGATCGTGGTCCATGTACTCAAACACCATGAACACCGAGCCTGCGTATGCGTGAGTGGAAAAGGTTTCAAAGGCCAGCAATTGATCTTACCATTGGATACCATCATCTCGTAAAGACGCACTATGTTCTCGTGCCTCAGCGATTGAAGAAGCTTGATCTCCCGCATAGCAGTAACAGGAAAGCCGTCTCTCTCCGCCTCCATCCGAATCCTCTTCAAAGCAACGTGAACATTGGTGATTGTATTCCGAGCTTTGTAGACCTTCCCAAACGTTCCTTCGCCGACCTGGCTCACAATCGCGTAAAGCTCTTTACGGGAGGTCATACTCGGAGACGACGGTCGCGTAGCAGCATCAATGTCCGGTTCTGACAGACGGGGCTGTTGTGCAGGTGTAACAACCTCTCCGTTGGCTTTCGGCGATAATGGCACTTTTGATGCGTCATGATCGATGGGTGAGGGTGGACGCCGCCCAGAGACAGCCTCCGTAAGCTCCGGAACAGTGTCTCGAGGGAAAGCAGGCGGAAGGTGGTGTCCAATGGTATGCCGAGACTCGCTGTCTGGATGAGTCCTAACATCTTCATGGATGCGCTTTATTGGAATGTCTGGGCGAGGGGGAAGCCCGTGAAGCCGGGGTGACCATCCTTCCTGGTGATCTTGATCATCGTCACCTGGGAAGAACTTCTTCACAGATGAACTAGTAAGTCCTATAGGCTTGAAGCCTGCAGATTTGGTAAACTTGGCTCTGGGACTCTCTGCATCACGTCGATGTTGTACTGGGGATAGTGTCACAGGCGCATCGTGCTGGCGAGAATCTGCAGTCGAAGGTATAGTGGGCGGGGGAGGCATGCGCTCAGCAGACTGACGTTCCAATCCAGGAGACGCAGGACGAGGGACCTGCATAATACGTGAACGGCGGCCCTGTCTGAGATATGAGGAGAACATACTGCGTGAATTCCATTGGCACGAGCTTTCTCGTTTCTAGTTGACTCGTGGTCCTGGTTGAGAGTGACATTAGAGCGTTGTTGGGGCGTGGACTTGGTAATAGAAAGGGAAATGTCTCTGATGGATGTTGCTTGTGGTAACCGATGTTTCGCCCTTGGGCGATCTCCCGGACTTTGACTGTAGCTTCGACTTCGGCTCCGGCTCCTGCTCCAGCTGCCTGACGACACGGAAGAAATGCTTCTCCCGCGGGGAGGTGCTCGAGTTGTGTGACTTCGATGGGATGAAGCTGGGGACCTTGACCTATGGCCTCCCCGGGCTCTTGGGGGTGGCGTACGGCTACGAGGTCGCACTGGGCTTGAGTGGCGAGCATCAGGGCGAGGTGAGAACGACCTCGAGCGTGAGCGACCCCTTGAGGATCGTCGAGTATAGATAGAGTCTGGCGTTCGTGAACGTGATCGAGAAAGAGAAGACGTTTGCTTGGTGGGACTTCGAACCGGTTTGGGAGGTAATGGATGAAATTCCCTTCTTTGCCAGCTGAGACGAGAGCACTCAGAATACCGTAGATAACGAAAGTAGAGCAACATACTTGTTTAGACTGTCATTATCATTGCGCCTGTCTCGGTCGCCACGTCTGTCACGATCACGATCACGATCACGTTCCCCTCTTTGACGTTGACGGTTGAAGGTATTCTTCTTCCCTTTAGGCTTCCCTTGACCATTGCGGCCGCGTTGGTAGCGGTAGCCTTGATCCCCTCGAGGAGGATGCCACCCAGGCCCAGGTTCCCAAGAGCGGTCCTCTTTTGAGTGAGGACCATCATCTTGGCTATCAGGCGGTCGCCGGTTCTGGTTTCGGTCACGTTTCCGCGTCTCCCAGCCATTGTCGCTTTGCCACCTACGATTTCCTTGGGAATGAGGCTCCCTGTTTCGATGACTGTCCCAGCCTTTGCCTCGGTCATCTTCTAATTCGCCTCTCCGCCGATCCGAAGACGGTGAACCCCATTGAGGCCCATCGTCGTGATTGTCCGTCGAGTCGTAGGTTTGTGACTCGTTGCGGTGCGCAGCCGAGTAACCTTTTACAAAATCCCTCGTCGTCCGGTCCCTGCCACTACTCTGAAACTCGGCGTCATGAGAAAATTGAGTTCCCCAGCGGTCACCATCTCTTGAATCAGAGGCATCGTAGCTATCCCCTCCACTACGATAGTGACTGTCCGACACGTGCGGGTGAAAGCGGTCCTGTGAGTCAGCATGGGAGGAAGGGCCGTCTCTGTTCATGGTGTAGGTTGTAGAAGACCTTGATGACGGGGGGATGTAGGTATCCGTATGTTGTTGGTATGCTTGCGGTCGAGAGCGTCCGTAAGCGTCCGTCTGTGGATCGTCCGCTCGTGAGACTCCCATTTGAGCAAACGCAGTGTCGTCGTCGTTGTTGACATTTTTGCCACGCTTACGCTTGGATCTGTTGTGAGGAGGTTGCATGAGCAGAGGGTTGTTGTGATCTTTGCTTTGAGTCGGTACAGAAGGGTTTGAGATGAAGAGTGGAACAAGAAAATGTGATGGCTTGACCAGACCAAAAAGGGACCCTTGTGGTTGAGGACAAGTAGATGGAGCACCTCAGCGGCAAATAGCAAACAAATGCTCAAATCACACAGACTAGCGGTGAGTGTTGAACTGAAAGCGGCAGACGTGCAGAGAGGAATGAGAATGCGGGGAAGAAGCACGAGGGAAGGATGATCAGCATATGCCTTGAACCCAGAAAACCACGAAACACGACAGACAACTTACATAACTGTGAAAAGCGAACTTCAGCAACGATCCGCAAGCATACCAGCACTTAGATTCAGCTTTTCTATCTCGCCAGATCAACCTTGTCCTAGTGTGCCGCTGTGCGGAGGGTAGAGAATGTTTCACGTGGTGGGTTGGTGTCAAAGTGGCCTAAATGGCCAAAACAACCTCGGATTTCTTCTCAACACCCCCTGTCAACAGCGTCC
>JBBPRJ010000351.1:0-10825 GCA_038092975.1 Chalciporus piperatoides | reverse complement strand
ATCGCTACGCCGAGCTCACATGCACCCACAAACTCAAACAACATCAATCACCTGTTCTAAACTCGACTACAAGATAGCACTACAAGGTCATGCTTTGCCTCCATCCAGCGCCTGCGAACTCGGATGATCGTCCGTATACCCTCGAGCGATACCGCTACGACCTTGTTCTAACGTACTTGGTGCGTCCTCAGCCACCCTCGCCTCTAGACCTTGATAAGACCGAGATTGGAGGAACATTGCTGTTCGACAATGCGGAGTATCAGAATTGTCCAAAACCAGATTGCTTTGTATATGGCAACACCAACCTGCGGCACTGTCCGGGAGCACTGTCATTGTCCCATCCTGGTTTCGGAGGACGACCGCACTCGGAGACGCATTGTCCTCGGCAGAGCCTCCAGGGGCTACAGTGGAATGTCAGTGGGGATGATATATTGGTGGTCACTGGCAATTTACCGCCAAAGCGCCTGGCGTGGCGGTATTTTCCTGTAACGAGGGAAAATGTCGGTTGGTCCCGGTCTCGGTCCTCATCTTTCGCATTGTCATCGCCAACTGGCAGAGACCTCAGATCGTCTTGTAATCGCTGGACAGACAAAACACTCACGATCGGATTCAGTCAGCAGTCGCTCGAAATCTAGCACGTAACGACCACTCCATGTCCCCTCTGCTTGAAGAGCGACTTCCAACTCATACGGCGTAACTATCGGACGATAAAACTCCTGCGACACGAATTCGAGCATTTTGTGCGAGGAAGAGGATGAGTGGGGAAGATCGATCATGGTATGGAACTTCCTGCAGACGCACCTTGGCTTCAATAACGCTATTTTCTGGACATGCAGCGAGAACAAAGCACTCGATCTCCATGAAGTTCGCTAGTTTTGCTGGGTTCAGCTTTCCTACACTAATTGTATAGCTTTTCTTATCAGCCTTAGCAAGGATCTTGCGAAGGTGGGATATAAGAGGTAGGTAAGACGCTGTCGAACATTCGTCAATGGGTGCCGTGGCTGGTTGACCCAGCACTTACCAACCCCAAGAGTACCCACGAGGATTCCGAAAACGTCGGCATCACGGGCTTTCTGAACGGCAACAAAACGTCGCATAAGTAGCTTGTTGGCTCGCCCCGACTCTAGTCTCGAGGATTTTGTGATGGGATTAAAGGAGTAGACCTGGGGGTTGAGAGTGAATCCACGAGCGAACAGATGATCGGGAAGTAAACTCACCGTATTCGTAGAATGTGTCATAAGCAGGTTTGTGAGGGTGAGGCTCTCCTCCCCGATGTATATGATAGTGGTTGTTGCCTCGTCAATATTCAACCCGTTTGCAGAAGCGGTGGATGCTTCAGCTGGTTGTGGAAGAATTTTGTCGAGGATCGTTGGCTCTGTTACCGGATCGACTCGAGTCCGTATCTCATGGTACAGAACAGGTATGCCCGTTGCATCTCGCAGTCGTCCCACAATGTGTCCTGTCAGATGTCGCATGCCGACCAACTTTGCAGAGTGTATCATCAAACTCACCTATGTGGTATGTATACCCGACATCATGGCGAATAAGAACTGATTTCGTCACTCGTTCATTCGAGTCAGGGAGGCTCATAATGATGTCAGTGAGCTGTTGGACGCAATCTTCGACGTCGATCGCCTTGCGACCAAATACGTAGACTACGGGCAGGCGAGACGTTCTGTAACATGCTGGTCAACCAGTGAACCTGATAGTAAATAGCGGAACCTACTTGCTCATGCACGCATGTCCATAGTGAACCATTAAATCTGCATCGACGTGTTGGGCAGCTACCTCATCCACACAACAGCTATATCAGCATCGCGCAGTGAGACTCAAGTGGGTCGTAGAAACGAGTGTCTCTCACTTGCCGTATGATGTGTCTGCAAGAACATACAAGTCATGTCCTTCACCAACACTTTGTTTGAGCAAACGATAGACGGGGACAGCATCATGCAAGAGCTCGTCTGGAAATTGAAGCGCCACCTGCCATAGGGGTCAGCTTACAGAAAGGAACGACAAAAGACGAAGACCCAACCCGCTTATAATCGCCACTGATGATAACTTCTGCTGTTCTTGCAATCTCGTAAAACTCGGAGAAATCTGATGACTCCTGACGCTGTGCAGATTGGGCGGAGGCAATGTCGATCGAGCGGGTGATCGCTTCTTCTCCGGATGTAGAGAACGCAGATGCTGGCTGGTCCGTCGACATTCTTGTGGTTAAGTTTAACGTGCACCGGTATGTGAGTCCTCCGAGATGAAGAACTAGTACGTTGCTTGGATTGTCTGAAAAGATTGATAGATGATCGCACGGTCGGTCATACGATGTTCATCAAGTCCGGGCACGATCTACAGGAGTGAGTCGATCATCCAGTACTGTCTGGGTTAACGTCGAGAACGAAGTTGACGGGCCCGCAAGCCTACAATCGGACTACAAGATCCGAAGACCGATCCAACCATTCAGGGGTAAAAGTCCCAGACACTAGTGTAGTACAACGACCCAGTGGTCACTAGCATCCCGAGGTCAAATGAATGTATCCACCAGTGTACTGGCCAGGAGGATATAGTTAAGCAAGACCAGCAAAGCCAGATCCCAACGACGGACACAGCGGCGTGAACTCAGTCGAGTTCTGAAGCTGATATTTTGACTTTGTCATGTAACTCGCATCCAACTTCCATCACTGGGTCCAGAACGAGTTACTACCACCGTTTCTCAAATGGGATAACATAAGTAGCAGTGTATTAGCGCCCACTGTGCAATTTTTCCCGCGGCATTCATGTTCAATAACTCATCCAACATCGATGCTAGTCATTCGACGTTCAGCGAGGACCACCACATCTATTCCAGGACGGATGTCCAAGGAAATCAAACAGTCAATACGATTGTACACGGCAATCAGATCTTCCAAGGATCAACAGGTAAGAGTGCTAGTACTAGTCCCAGTGTACTACTTATTAGTAGCCGGTGCTGATCAAATGTGCTGGCTGTACTAAGGACTAGAGAGCCTGCTGCGGGCCAGCGTACCCAGTGCAGCATTCGACTCTATCGATCGCCATCCAGCGCATGCCTGTCTTCCAGGCACACGGCTTGAAGTGCTCACACGTTTCGCAGACTGGTTCGATAGCCCCCATTCCGATCAACCCATATGTTGGTTGAGTGGTCTTGCGGGCTCTGGTAAATCGGCCCTTGCGCAGAGTATCGCAGAGGAGTATGCAAACCAGCAGCGACTAGCAGCGAGCTTCTTCTTCTCCCGGAAAGAGATTTCGCGCCGAAGGGCACAGGCATTATTTCCAACCCTCGCCTTCCAGATTCTCGCCTTCGCACCGGCAATCAGACCAGCTTTGCTTGACGCCCTCCATTCGGATCCCACAATCCCTACCAAAGTGCTCGTGGAACAGATGCGCAGGCTTCTCCAGCAGCCTATCCTGTCCGCCTCACTTTCGTTTCCCAGACCGGTGTTGATTGTGATCGACTCGCTTGACGAGTGCGATGACGCCAAGATGGCGAACGAGGTCGTTTTTCTCCTCGGCGAGCTTTTGCGGAACTCTAACTGGCCTCTGAGAGTCCTGTTTACCAGTCGGCCCGACCCGCATGTCGTTCAGACGTTCCAGCACGCAGAGTTGCGTCAAAGGACTCGCCTCCTTCGACTGCAAGACTTTAGCGTTGACGACGACATTAGCGCCTATCTCAGTCATTCCTTCGACAGCATGCGCCTCTCAATGGCCACTACACCCGACGATGATTCTTTGTCATGGCCCGCCAAGGAGGAGATAGACGCGATCGTACAAAAAGCAGCTGGGCTGTTCATCTTTGCCACGACTGTGGTCAAGTTTGTTGGTGACGAATACAACTCGCCGGTTGTTCGGCTTCAAACCGTCCTTCGAACGCTCCCGGATGGTGCAAGTTCCACGGGTCCTTCGGTTCACTCCGATCTCGACACTCTCTACCTCGACGCGCTACGTACGATTCCAGACGTGGGAAGCGTTCGTTTAGTGCTTGGATCTATCGTCTTCGCCCTCAGTCCCCTTTCTCCTCGCGGTCTCCATGACCTGCTCTGGAAGTTTCACTACGACACACCGTTCATTATCAAGAGTCTGAGCTCGGTTTTGGTGAGCTCAGACGACGGACGGGATGACGGCGCGGTTCGCATCTACCACACCTCATTCCGTGACTTCCTCACGGCTCCCCATCGATCTCGACAATACTGTGTGGACCCTGTCACCTACCATACCATCCTCGCACACGCATGTTTGGAGTTGATGGTTCGTAATCTCACGGCCGACATTTGCAAAGTTGGAGATCCGTCCACTTTGAATAGCGAAATCGAGAACCTCGAGGAGAGATGCAGGCTCGACATCAAAGAGGGCGTGCGGTACGCTTGCCGTTGGTTCTCCCACCATCTCTCGAGGGTTCCGCTGAATCAAAAAGTCGACGATACGCTCGTTTTGAGCCTTCGGGGCTTCGCTCGTGGTTATCTCCTCAACTGGATCGAAGTGCTCAGTCTTATGGGCGAGCTGGACAGCGCAATGTTTAGCTTGCGTGAAGCTTCTGACTGGCTAAAGGTAAGGAAAAGCCCTCGCTGTTATAGGTCTCTACTGATCCTTGGCAGTGTTCACAAAACCTGCACCAAGAGACGCTCTCATTGCTCCAAGATGCAGAGAGACTAGTGCTCTTGTATTTTGATCCCATCCAACAAGCAGCGCTTCAAGTGTACTATTCCCTCCCTTCCATACCAGCGCACGTTCAATTACGGAAGGCCTACCAACATGAGCTGAAGGACAAGTTCGTGGTGACGTATGGCCTCGAGGACAACTGGAATCCCTGTCTTCGCTCTGTATCCACTGGTGCTACCATCACATCCCTTGCGACCTCTGCTTCTGGACACTTGATTGCATCTGCTGGAGGGACGCCCGGAGTACAGATGTGGGACGCACTCAGTGGCAAGAACCTTGGTCACCTCATTGGTACTGGCGCCTCCTCATGTCCTGTCATCTTTTCTCCTTCGGGAGATTATGTCGCCCTTGGCAACGAGGGAGGTACGATCAACGTTTGGGACGTTGCCACAGGACAGCAGTCACTCGATACGTATCAAAATCCCCATCGCGGTGCTGTTACGGTTCTTGCGTTCTCGCAGAATAGCGTTCTCGTTGCCTCCGGGTCGACTGACGCAACGGTCCAAGTATGGGATATCGTTACGAAGACTCTCAAGCATTCGCTTGAACATCACCAAGGTCCTATTCGCTGTCTCCTGTTCTCGGCCAGCGATGGCTTGATAGCTTCAGGGTCAGACGATTCGTCGGTCACAACGTTCGAGATGTCCTCTGGGCGCTTGGTCCGCAGGATGCAGGGTCACAGTTCGAAAGTCAATACCATCGCGTTTTCTCCCGACGGCGGGAGCATCGTCTCTGGCTCTGACGATCTGAGCGTTCGTCTCTGGGATGTACGAACAGGGGTTTGCATGCGGACATATACAGGATCGCACAAAAAGCCAATATGTCGAGTGTGGATTACAGCAGACAACAAATACATCGTCTCCACATGCACCACGGATATCTTCATGTGGGAGATCGGGACTCGCAAGTCTCCACGCCACATCTGGTCGTTCAATCATTACGTTCAGAGAGCCGCGACGTTATTTCCTGCGTGGTATGCGAAGCTAGCGAGGCTTGTCCCTGCAACGCTACTGGTCCGCATGGCTGAGATGGACAACGCTGCCATTCGCGTCGCCTTCTTACCTGACGGAAAGGCTCTGGGTTGCGCCTGCGAGGGTTCTATCTTCTATCTAGAGCTCCTGGAGACACCAAAGGTGTGGTCGAGGGTGCGCAGACCTCTTGCGACGTCCTCGACGCTAGACGAACCCCCATTGTTCTACCAAGAATCAAACAATGACGCCACTGCGATCACAATGACACCAGACCAAGCGCAGTTGATAACCTCCCTGGACAATGGTATGATCAACATCTGGAATACTGCTCCGCCACGGAGGAGTTGGAAAGATGTCCAACTTTCACTCAGGACCATTATCGAAGGCTTCTGGCCCTCCCCCGATGGACGCAGCGTACTCACCAAACAACTAGTCGGTCTTCAACTAGTCTCCATCAATGGTTCATTGATCAAGGAGCCGGAGACTGGCGGAGATGCGCTGAGCAAAGTTGGCGCAGTTCCATCACCCGACTCGAAATATTTTGCCTACTGGGCAGAATACGCCTGGAACGTCGACAAGAGCTATAGCATCTACATCTACGACGCTGGCAACGGCTCACGCCTTAAGCGTATCCCTGGATTTTTCAATATCACGTGCGTTAGATTCACAGCGCACAGCGACCTTCTCGCATGTGCCCATGGCGAGGGGACAGTGCAGGTCTGGGAGTTGCCATCGGTGCTTTGCAAGACGACCATCCAGACGGGACATGGATCTGTCACGGCTCTCGAATTCATCCCGGGGAACTCTGCTCTGGTGGTTGGCAGTGATAAAGGTTGTGTGGAGGTGCGGTCCGTGGAAGGCGGCGAAGTCATCCATCGTGTTGACTGCACAGGGTCCAAAGTCCTTGCACTTGCAGTACCCCAGGAAGCGCTGTTTGTTGTCGTTGGGCACGAAGACGGCTCACTGTTCCTCTGGGATCCGACTCACATCGATGTCCCCCCGCATTGTCTTTCACCAAGAGACACGTCGGACGACGCCGAAGCTGAGAAAGGCATCGATTTCATCAAGTTCACGGATGGATATCGATCTATTTCCACGAGGAGCTTAAAGGGCATCGTCAGTACCTGGGACTTGTCCCACTACCTTGCAGAGTATGCTGAACGTGGAAAGGAGACACTCCCGGCACCTGCGGATGGCGCTACCACTTCTCCCACTCCTCCTCTCAATCCCACGACTACCTCTGACTCAAATACCCTCAATGAACCCACTGAACTCGGCGCGAAACCGGATGCGGCCTTAACATCTCATGCCACCCAAGCTACATCTGATTCACCTCAACCTACGGATTCCGACCCCACAGCCTCCGAGTCCACGACGCTCACTGAATCCACCACAACTTCACCAATCACCACATCCTCCTGCCTTCATCTTCTTTCCCGCTCCGACTCTAATATCGTCTACGACAAATACTTCAGATCCACGTACTCCGTGGATTGTCGGCAAGGCTGGGTCTGCAACGGGCCGAGGAGACTATTCTGGCTACCCACTGATATGCGACCCGACTCGCCAATCGCACTATCGGCGTTCGACGACAAGCTTGTTATCTCAAGATCAAAGGGGATCTTCTTCTATGATCTAAGTATGCCGCCCTTACTTCACGCCGTCGACATTTTTTAATCATGTATTCTTCACAGAACCGCTGGTGAATGCTACAACCGTACGACCTACCCCTGGAGGAGGGCCCAAATGAGCGACCAGCTGTGACATCCCAAACTATGATTAGGGTTCTGTCCCGAGGAGAGACTAGGGGAGGGACAGGATGGTCAGTGGGACAACTAGCAAAGACATCATATTTCATGCTGATACTCTTCCGATCTTCGTTGTATTGTAATGGCTTTTCATCTTACAAGTGCGTAGCCCGGGTGTCGGATGAAGATGGTCGTTCACGCTTTACCAAGCTGACCGCAGCGTTATCTCGGGTGGGCGAGCAGGATGCCAGAATGATGTGCTACGAGCCTACGACGCGGCAATTACTTACACACAGCGATCAAGACAGGGATCCGAAAACAGATATATAAGAATTATCAGCATGCAGTAGCGCGAAGTCGTATGATCACACTAGGTACATATAAAGAGCGTGTACGGTGAGGAGGGTTCGAGCAGAGAGAAGAGCAGCAGAGAGAGCATGACATCGCATACGTCAGCCAAAAGTTGTCGTCAGCACTGTCAACCGGGGGGAAAAGAAAAATCAAGAGAAAGAGTCCACGAGAGAAGGGGTAACCGAACCGATCAACGCAGCCGACACTACATCACGATCGGACTCCCACTCTCGGCGTTCCGATTATCGCTATACGGGTACGGCGCAAGGTGTATCTCTTCGTCGTAGCTGTGGCGCGGGCGAATAGCCGAAGGGCTATCGCTAGGGGAAACCATCTCAGATGCGTATTTGCCACCGTCAACACCGAAGGCTTGACCAAAGTCCATCGTCTTGTTGTAGTTGTTGACGATCGCAGGGTCTGGCCGACGACCCGAGTGCGTAGAGGGTTTTCCCCGAGAAAAACCGAGGAAAAACTTCAACGATCCCACGATTTCGACGACGAAGTCCGCTAACAGAGTGTCAGAAGCAGGGGATGTGCAATAAGAAGGTCCCTTACATAAGTTGATACTGTTCGGGGGGATGAGCGACAGATGACGGAGACATACGTCAATTTACATACCTATCCCACAACGGACGCCATATGCTAGTCTTTGGGGCGCCTTCGATCTTGTACTCGTTCCAGGTATACGCCCACATCATGAGTGCCGAGAAGATGACCATCTGAACACATGAGATTTAACCTCGCTGCGGGGCGCATAAATTCGACCTTACCTCAACACATATAGCTAGGGCATTCAATCCATCTGCGATATTGGTCGCTGTCCAGTATGTCGTAGCTAAAAACAAATGAAGGTGAGGTGGTGTCGACGAGTTGTAGCATGTGGAAGAAACTCACGCTTGATGACGCGCCCCTCCAGTGCACTGATCTGTATGGTACAGTCAAATTATAGGTCCATAATGGCGCCAGTTCGAAACTGTCTCACCACAAATGATTGATAGAATGTGAACATGACGATAAGCTTGATGGAAAGGAACTTCGCCAAAGGTCGTCGTCCTCGGAGCTCTTCCTTGGTAAGACCGTAGAACAGAAATAGCCCATACAGAGCAATGCTGGTCGATGCTCAGCGGCAAGTCATTCACAAGCGTGAGTAAGTACCTGATGCTGACAAAATCAATTGCCTCAAGGTAGACCTTGGCAAAGTAGATGCTGTACGGGCCCGATGAACAGAGAACGTTGTAGGCTTGACAAATTATGCCCGCGATAGAACACGCTTATTCAAGATTGAGTATTCGTGCAGTAGAAGAGTCTGAATGTGGGATTACCTGGTCGAATGATCACATATTGCAGGACAGACCACTGCGAACTGATAAGGACAACGTCGCACTAGCGATTAGTGTCCGTACCTTAACGGTATACATGAAATAGGCCTGACAAGTAACACGAGTGTAAGTAGGGTTTTAGAAGGGCTAACAAGAAGCTAACCTTTGTCGGGCGGTATCTCCAACAGCAAAACTGTGCAAGTGCTTAATGCGTGCCAAAACCACAAATGAGAATCCTTACGGGAATTGGAAGAGGTCTCTTGTCCTTTCGCTCCATAGCTTTCAGAGCACTGTGACCTGATCCAGTGGCCGCCACATATTCAATCAAGAGTAATCTGTGATGCAAAGACTCAATAAGAGAAACATCGGAGAGAACCCGACACTCACAAGAAAGCGCTCAAAGTTACTGCCTAGGACATGTTAGAGGTATCCACGCGTCAACACTCGAGCTCACCTCATACGCTGCAAAAGTAGATGAGTGATTTGCACAGAACAGGCTAGATATAACTCACCTGATTCTGCGAGGCTGTAGTAGGTATAACTTCGGAAATACCGATAGGAAAAGAATGATATAATGGCGTAGACGGGTGGCATATACAAAACTCGTAGGCTGCCACAGATCCGTCGGTCAATTTAAGGCCACCTTCAGGCGAAGCATCACTCACACTTGTCGCTGTTCACTAGGTTTGTTATAATTGCTAGAAGAAAACGAAACTTCTATGCCAGCGAGAGTGACGACTGAGGAACGGCTCACCGACAGTGTTGCAAGACAGTAACAAGAGAGATCAGGAGTGTCTAGGGAGCTCAGTCGTGAAAAAGGATGCCACCGATGGATGGAAAGGATGAACTCACGAGGGAAGCACAACCTCCAGCAATGGCCCAGCCAATTCGATGCTCATCCCAGTTCATATTCCCCGAACTCCAGAAACTGCTCTGATCAACAGCCTGTGTGTTCTCCGAAGGACATGTCGGCGCCATCACTTGTACTTGTCAAGTTGTCAATTGGAATGTTTGGGCGAGGTGAGTTCGGAGTTGTACAACGGAGTGATTCCTCTCGCAGAGTCCAGGTATCAACGAAATCAACCTCCCAACCTACCAGCGTCAACTGGGATGGCAGTAGACCGGAAAACCGTAAACGAACAAGGTAATTGTAAAGAAGGTCTATTCACTCCGCCACTGCCTCATGGCTGAGCTCGCTGCTTATATAACCTACCCTAACGATGCAACCGTAAACTAGTGGTTACACTGCATCTAAGTACTCCTGACGACCTCAGGCTATTCTTACAAGCAAGGCAAGGGAAAAAGTATAAAAGGAACGGAAAGCTGTTAATAGCACACAGACTGCAGTGGAGAATCAGTATGCCGCCTCAAGTGTATGGCAATTGAAGGTTTTAAACTTCTGCTAATTCGGCATGGCATTGGTATCTAATCCTTGTCGTAGTACTAGTAGTAGAACTCCATCGTAATCGTTCGGATCGTTAGTACAGGTATTGTCCCCGAGGGGCTCCGTCAACACAACACACTCCCCGTGAATCCATCGGTTTGATATGTACAGTAAGCGATGCTGTTCGTAAACCCTCCAGCAGGTTTACTTCTTCTTAGATGCCTTCTCACCACCCTTGGCCTTAGCGGGAGGCGTCTCGGGGGTCGTCTTGTCAGCTTTGCTCTGCAGTGGTGAAGGAAGTCAACATTTATCCACGGTGGGTTTAGGAACAGGAAGGCATGCTCACGGCAGGAGGGGAAGCTGGAGCCTTGGATGGTGCAGGGG
>JBBPRJ010000350.1:0-10842 GCA_038092975.1 Chalciporus piperatoides | reverse complement strand
ATCCCTCGAGATCTTCTTGGATCTCGCCGGAGGATGACTGCGCTGCGAGACACTAGATCCCTGCGCACTTCTTCCTTGATAGTGTTGGAGCTGCTAGAAATAATTCCTACGGTCTCGTTTCCAGGACGCATTGGCGAAATTGTTTCCGTCGCTATCGGTTCCCTTCTAGTTCTGGGTGAGTGGTGCTCAACAATTTGAACGCCAAGCTGACAAAATGAAAGCGGCCTTCAATAAACCGGTCGACTATCAAGCCTCTCGCCTAGGCACTCCCAACCTCACCCCCCTACGGCCACCACAGGGACGCGACACTCTCCCACATCTATTCCAGCACGCTCGTGGCCACCCTAGGCATAGTGTTCCAACTGTCCTGGTCAGCCCTCCGCCAATCCTCGCGGAGAGGAAGGGCAGCTTGACGGACTCGGAGAAACCATCAAAAGCAGGAAGGGTCAGTACCATCCATGATTCTTCATGGCGGAAAGCTCCACCGAAGGTTACATCCACATCACCCCCTCACTCGACCAAGCCCATTCGTGGGGATCCCTCGGATAATGCAACCCCGAGTATAGATCGATGGAAAAATCGCATTGTGGATCAGCTGGAGGTGTTTGTTGAAGTCGAGAAGGCCATTTATCGTGGCGGCCTTCCTATTCCTCCACCTCTGAGAATCCATATCCCTGGTATAGTACCACCTCACAAAGACTCACCGAAGCGCCACTCCAATTCCTCCCCCTCTGGTGGATCGGATATCATCAGAAGGGATACTTTCAACCACACGCATCCTCCGCGTACTTCGCTCTATTTGGCTACAGAACGCTCGCCCACTACATTCAAACAATCGCGGACCTCATCAGTGCGGTCCCCTGCATCCAATAGCCCATCACTCTCCTCCAAGCACTCAAACGGATCGCTGATGCTTGGTGGCAATAGCACATCGCCGACACGCCGGATGTCGATGGTGTCGGGTATGTCTGTTCGTTCTCCTCGACGGATATTTTGCTCATTACTCTCAAGCCGGAGATAGGTCAACTTTCGGAGGGCGACGGCCTCAAACATACAAGGGCTTGATGGCTAGGATGAATTCGATCCCAAAGGAAAGAATAGCTGTGCAAGAGACGGACAAGGCGATGGCGACCTTGCAGAGAAATTATGAGATCAACTTGGCTCAGCACCGGCGCTACAGGGAGCTGCTGAGAACGCGCATCCGGGGGCCCCGCCCACTTCTCAAGGTTGTCCCCACAGAGATCTAGATAGCAGTTAACTTGGTAGATGGGTGTTATGTAGTGTTGCTGAAAATTGCGACTACCGATCATTCTGACTCCCTATTTATCGCTATTTATTCATCGTTCGCGCAGCAGACATCCGCCACTATAAGCTCTATCGCGTGGTCAATCGTCAATTTCAACAAACTCACCTCTTTGGTGCTATGGCCTCTAGCGAGCTTCTGAAACAGATCCAGGCGGGAAAGAGGCTGAAAAAGGCTGAAACAAGTGACCGCAGTGCGCCTGTGCTCGAGGGCAAGACTGGTGGTGGTGGTGGTGGTGGTGGTGGGGTCAGCGACCGTTAGCATCTGCCCCCGCCATTCCAGGTGGTGGGGGTCCACCACAACTGGGTGGTCTGTTCGCGGGTGGGATGCCCAAATTGAAGCCTGCAGGACAGAACAATCTAGGTTTAGTCTGCTGCTACCCTTGGTTTGCTCGTTTGGTCTCACATCTTGTCCTCAGCCAAGCCCCCTGCATTCGGTAAACCACCATCGGTACCAGGTCGTACTGTGCCTTCAACTCCTCCAAGTGCATCCAGTGTACCCCCACCACCCGCGAGAGCGATTCCTTCGAAACCATCCGCTCCGGCTCCACCCCCTCATGTTTCGGCGCCTGCTCCGCCAAGTAGACCCGCGCCAGCGTTACCTTCTCGGGCACCCGCAGTCCCAGCACGAGCTCCCCCCCCGCCGGCTCGTGTCACCCCCTCTCCTCCAGCGACTGCATCTCCACCCGCTCCTCCTCGTCGTCCCCCACCACCCAGAGCTGCCTCCCCACTAACCACATCACAAGCTCCTCCGGTTCGTTCAACCCCATCCGTTGCTGTGCGGAGTGCATCGCCTGCAGATACCTCATCCCTACCTGCAAGGGCAGTACCCCCACCGCCTCCCGGGCGCACCAGCAATGCTAGCTCGGCTCCCCCTTCCCGCAAAGCCCCACCCCCTCCAACCGCTCCTGGTAGAGCCCCACCCCCACCTCCACCGGCCCGACCATCGTCTATCGCTAGCCCATCACCTTCCCGTGTGGCACCCCCACCCCCCGCTAGGAAGATACCCGTCGTAGATGCGGACGGTCCTCCGGCTCCTCCTGCTCGCGTGAAAGCATTGTCCGAGGCTAATCCTTCTGCCCCCCCTCCTCCACCCCGGCCGTCCACTGCCCGGATGAGTCTGGCCCCCTCCAACCCCCAGTTTCCTTCGAGCACTCCAAGACCACGGGTCGTATCTAGTCCTCCGTCACCAGAATCAACGGTTTTACCGAGCAGTCATATAAATGGTGCTAAACGTCCCGCACCGACTCGTAAGAGTGAGCTCATCTGTGTTACTCTTGGTATATATTTTAATGGTGCCGCTGTCGTAGTTCCATCTCCACCTCCTGAAGGGGGTTCTCATAAATTCCCTGTTACTGGCTTCCCGCCGCCGAGGCAGTTTAACTCAGAGACGAAGCAGTATGGTGGAGGTCGTCAACGTGGCTCCGACTTTGATCTCTCGAACGTTTGATAGTTTCTGTCTGTTATTTATGCCTGGAGCATCACTAGACAGGTCATTTATGTGGTAATCGATTACCTGTGTCTAGGCGCTAGCTGCTTCAGGAACCCGCCGTGACACGTATGCACAACTGAGTCCATAAAAGCGGTGCATTGCAACTTCATTTCTTACCGCACTCTCTCCCTGCTCGCTCAACGATGCGTCTCTCTTTGTTCGTTTCGGCGGCCTCGACTGTTGCTTTCGCGTCTCTCGTCGCTGCAGATGCAGACACAGAAAAGCCGTCCGACGTCATCAATGTCTCACAGGAGACTTTCGAGTCCACCATTATCCCTGAACCGTTGGTTCTGGTCGAGTTCTTCGCTCCATGGTCGGTTCAGTTCAATGGCAGTTGTACATGTCCTTTACCTGACTGAGTGTAGGTGTGGCCACTGCAAAGCCTTAGCCCCCCATTATGAGGAGGCAGCAACTGCATTGAAAGAGAAGAACATCAAGCTCGCCAAGGTTGACTGTGTTGACCAGGCTGAACTTTGCCAGGCTCATGGAGTACAGGGTTACCCGTAAGCTCCCGTCTCTTTACCTCGTCACGCGTGTCATCATCTTGCACCTGCAGGACCCTGAAAGTCTTCCGCAATGGCGAGCCAACCGACTACACTGGACCCCGCAAGGCGGATGGTATTGTAAGCTACATGATCAAGTTTGTTAATTCATCGCTGTCCGTGAAGGTACTGTTGCTCAAGTTCATATTCAAGGCAATCACTTCCCGCTGTTTCCGAAATCACTGCTGCCAACCTCCACGGCTTCCAAAACGCCGACAAGATCGTCGCTATTGCATACCTGTCTTCCACTACAGAGGCGCCTGCATCCGAATTCAGCGCGACTGCTCAGAAGTACCGCGACAGTTACCTCTTCGGTTTGTCTACCGACCCTGAAGCTATCGCTGCAGCTGGTGTTAGCGCCCCTGCCATTGTCGTTTACCGCAACTTCGATGAGCACCAGACAGAGTATCCTTATCCAGTTTCATCCGCTACCCTCAAGGATGTTGAGGATTGGATCCATGAACTTTCTGTTCCGCTTCTTGGCGAAGTCAACGGCGAGACCTACGGCACTTACGCCAGCAGCGGAAAGCCCTTGGCCTACCTCTTTATCGACCCAGCCGAAGAGAGTAGCCAAAGCTATATTGATTCGCTCAAGCCTGTTGCGTCCAAGTACCGTGGCAAGGTCAACTTTGTCTGGATTGATGCGACAAAGTTTGGTGACCATGCCAAGGCTCTGAACCTCGCCGAGCCTAAATGGCCGAGCTTTGTTGTACAGGACCTGGAAACCCAAATGAAGTACCCTTACGATCAGGACAAGACTGTCGAGCCCGAAGCAATTTCGGAGATGGTTGCTGATTACATTGATGGCAAACTGCTTCCCAAGTTGAAGAGCCAGCCGATCCCGGAGACTCAAAACGAAAGCGTGTTCACCCTCGTCGGCCAGCAATTTGACGAAGTCGTTTTCGACGACTCGAAAGATATTTTCGTCGAGTTCTACGCCACTTGGTAAGTCGCCCTTGGGCTTTATGAGTATTGTAATCTCATGTCTTCGAAAGGTGCGGCCACTGCAAACGCTTGAAACCCATCTGGGACTCGCTTGGCGACCACTTTGCTGACGTCAAAGATCAGCTTCTCATGTAAGGCCATTCCATACCATCAACACCGTATGTCGTTCATTAACATTGAAAAATGTTTTAGCGCAAAATTGGAAGCACAAGAGAATGACCTCCCGGCATCTGTGCCTTTCCGCATTGGTAGCTTCCCAACGCTGAAATTCAAGCCCGCTGGTTCTCGTGATTTCATCGACTATGATGGCGACCGTACTTTGGAGAGTATGATAGCTTTCGTGGAGGAGCACTCGAAGAACGACCTCAAGCCCAAGGTCGCAGAGGTGCCGGAGGGTCAGGTTACATTCGAGACCCCTAAGAACACGCATGACGAACTATGATGGGTCGAGGTAGATAAGCGAATCTCTCATTACAGTTGTCTATCTTGCGTTCATATACACCTCTTGATCTACCAATGTGATAACGCCCCCTGTGGAAGCATGCTGAAACAAGGAAGAAAACAGAACCGGTGGCAGTGTCGGGATTGACTACTGCTTGTCCTCGATAAGGCCATCCTTCCAGAAAGTAAAGAATGCTGGAAAGAAACTGAGATGATGGAAGTAGCGGTTGTTTTAGGACTTACGTGTGATCCCGTCCTCCTGAAGATATGATGAAAATCAACTCCGCAATAAGGTAGGATGAAGAACTTACACGATAGTTGAGCAGGGCAATCATTCCATCAGGATCCATTGATTCCCCGGTGTACTAACGACGACTGAGGAGAGAGACGACGCAGGAACAGGAAACTTACGAGATCGTAGTCCTTGAAGTTAGTCATGATCTTCTTAGCATACACAGTAGCGCCCTTTTCGAAGGCCTGAACCCTATCGGGACTAGTCTTCTCCAAGTGGGTCTTGATTCTTTTCATGTAGCCCTGGAGTGATGCGTCATTACAGAAAGAGAGAGAGAGAAGATGATGGTAATGTACTCTGAGATATTTCAAGTAGGATTGCGCACTGTCGAACGTCGTGGACTGAAGACGGAACGAGTAGACAATGTTATTGACACTCTCAGCGCCATCCTCGAGAGCATCTTCTTGCTCCTCAGCGGAAGGGTTGGCTCCTGAATGAAGGTGAGCACGGTGATAGATTTCAATCGCAATACGTGCCGATATTAACGTCAGCGCCCTTCTTGATAACGATGGTTTGGCAGTCGACTTCGATGAGGATGTCATCGATGACCTTCCTAGATGGCGGGGTGAAGCGGGATCGGGAGTGGATGATGGAGGACATACATTGGGAAAGCGTCGGAGAAGAGCTCGTCCTTTGAGTCAGTGACGGCGTCCTTGAAGATGAGCATGGTGGGCTTGTTGAGGGGTTGGTGAGGGCAGTTTGGCGGTCAAAAATCTGCTTTTTCAAGGGTCTACAGATATCGATCATCTAATCTATTCCCGGGGTGATCACGTGCATATGGTTTTTAGCTTTCTCCGAGAGCCGACGCCGATGCAATGGACTACGGGGCGGTAGTGGTCCAGCGAGCTATCCGTCCGGATGGGACGAGGCAGAGCGGAGAGTCCAGATATTGGCGTCAGTTCAAACGACCCGTGTTCATAAAGGAGTACGCCCCCGTCACCGCAATCCACTTCTCTTCCGCAAAACCCCATAGGTACGCAGTCACAGCTGCAACTCGCGTACAGATCTATGCTCCACGCACCCAAAAGGCCGTAAAGACCATCTCCAGGTTCAAAGACGTCGCACGCAGCGGTCAAATACGCCACGACGGAAAACTCCTTGTCGCCGGCGATGACACTGGCCTCGTCCAGGTATATCTCCCTCTCACACGTTCTCTCCATCTTTCTCATCCACCCCTAGTTATTCGACGTCAACTCCCGCGCGATCCTTCGCACACTCGACTCCCATAAACAGCCCGTCCACGTCGCACAATTTTCACCCCTCTCTACTCATATCCTTTCCTGCTCAGACGACACCACCGTTAAACTCTGGGACATACCGTCTCAGACCGAAGTCGTCACATTTGCCGCCCATTCTGACTATGTCCGTTCTGGCCAGATTTCCCCATCTAACCCACATCTGATCCTCACCGGTTCTTATGATGCGACCACGAGGCTCTTCGATTCTCGAAGCGGTGAATGCGAACTCGTAATGGGTGGCGATTCTCCTGGTGCTGCCCCCGTCGAACAGGTTCTCATGCTCCCGTCTGGTACAGTTGTATTATCAGCTGCTGGTCCAATCTTGCGCATGTGGGATTTAAATGCCGGTGGTCGTTGTATGCGTGCCTTATCAAATCACCAAAAGACCATCACGTCTCTCGCATTCGATGCCAACGTTGGTCGCCTTCTTTCCGGAGGCCTCGATCAGATGGTGAAAGTATATGACATCGCGTCTTACAAAGTGGTCCATACAATGCGTTACCCAGCACCAGTCCTTTGCCTCGCTATCTCGGTACGAGGTTTCCATGTCCATCGCCTGCTCCAACTTACGGACATCATAGCCAGACTCGACACACATTGCCGCTGGAATGTCGGATGGCACTTTGTCCGTCCGTCAACGGCAGCCAAAGGCATCTGAACGCCCCCTTGACTCTGGGGATCCATTGACAACAGGCACATACGAGACCTTCTTGGGGGGAACGCTTCCATCATTCGGCCAAGGGCACGTTAAAGTCAAGTCCAAGTCAAAAGCTCAGGGTGATGCCGACGAGCTCAGAGTTGAAAGCAGAAGAGCACGTCGCCTGAAGGAGTACGATCGATTACTAAAATCGTTCAAGTACTCGGCTGCCCTTGATTCCGTTCTTCGAAAGGTACTGTCTTAGGACTTTTTGACTGTGTTGTACGAGCGTCTTACCCTGTTCAAAGAACACGCCGCCTGTTACAACCTTCTCAGTAATTCAAGAGCTCATTCATCGCGATGGTCTCCGTAGCGCGCTCTCTGGTCGAGATGACGTATTATTGGAACCAATACTGCACCTTTTGGTAAAGCATGTAGCTGACCCACGCTTTGGTGAGATGGTTTGCGATATTGCCATGTTGCTCATAGGTGAGCAGCTTTACTTTGCACTTGTGCTGTAACCAAGGTAACGCTACACCCCCAGACATGTATACACCTGTGTTAGGTCAGTCTCCCCTGATCGATTCGCTATTCCTCCGCCTACGCAAGAAGGTGCTCGCGGAGATACGCTTCCAAAAAGAGTTGCTGAAAGCAAAGGGTACATTAGAGATGGTCTTTTCCTCTGCTGCCTTGGCCGCCTCGCCGACTTCACCACCAAATCTGTAGCTCGATTACACCCCCCAATTTGATGGTTGAACCCAAGCTGCTGAGCCAGGCCATGATCCCTGCCTCATGAGCATCCTTCAAGGAAAGCGATGAGGTTCTCTAAGATGCCTCTCTGTATCATCCCTGCTTGTATTGTATCACTTGTTTTTGCTTCTTCAGAGTCATCGACATCGACGTTGTCGTGGTAGACCTGCAGGGCCTGGATGATGTCTTTCAGCGACAGATTCTTTCGTTCCAGCATTTGCGTAGCGTGAGCTCGGATCTACGCATAGTCAGGAAAACGAAACATTTTATGGCTCGAAAACATACCCCATCATCTTCCATCATGATCCACGCCAAGATGTAGTCCAGAGTCTGTAGGGTGAACAATCCCCCATCCAGGCGGCGTACGTAAAATAAATCTTCATCTTCAGGGTCAATTGTGCTCCCTTCAGACAGCAATTCCTTCCGCGCTGTTAGTTTTCGGGCTTGGTACTCATCGTGAACCATACCTTTTTCTCGGTTTCAATCTCTGCATCGACAACCTTGAGTCGAGTGTACGCGTTTTCTCTAATCTCCAAGAGCTTGTCTACTTTTTCATAATTATTCTCCACAAACTTGGCAAGCAAGCGTATTCGGTCGGTCGAGTCTGACGGGAGATTTGAGAGTAGGGACGAAATTATGCCCAAAATGTGAGCGGTGTCTTCCGAAGCCGGTGCGGCGACTGCTTGCTTTCTCGAGCTCTATACGGAAGCAGTGTAAGTACCGCAGTAACCCAGCACATACCCGAACAGACCTTTCCCATCAACGCCGAGAAAACCGTCTTCAGTCCCAGAGCTTCGATGAAATTGGAGCACAGGTCCGAACCTGATGGTCCAGACATCGCATGGTCAAGGGTTTTTATTGACCGTGATTTTGACTGAAGCTTCTCTCTAAAAAGATTGGTCAGTGACAGCTGATTCAGAGGTACGAGAATTGACCACCGACTTCAGCATCAGCACCATGAGGTCCACGCCTTCGCTGGCCAGGAAAAGTGACTTGATCTCTGGCTCTGCTAACGACGAACATAGCGCGTCGAATAGATTTTCCATAAATTCCGTTTCATCTGCGTCTATGGGATCCCGGTGTCGAAATTGCTGGTCACCCGATTAGACCATTACACATGAGCCGTAAGTTGCTGACACTCACTGAAAGAACTTTCAAGATGACCTCGACCCCATCCTTCTTTCCCAGCTCTTGTTGGTTTGGAGTGCTGTTTTGCAGCAGAATCGAGAGTAATTCAGCAGCGTAACTCCGATTTTCGTCGTGATTCTTGGATTGGATACGCTCCAAAAGCCAGTTCATCATTTTCGTTTTGGAGACGAGTTGCACAGATAGCTCTGGATTGAAGGCAAGAACGTTCTCGAAGACACCTACACATACGCAGTCTTAAGATCCCGTCCCGCCAGAAAATCGAGATCTTACCAATGATGTGGAAGACACCCTGTCTATCGGATTCTTCTTTTTCATTCAAGCGAGGAAGATTGTCCACGAGTAACTCCAGTACCGAGCTTTGCACCTGGAGCAATTGCTTCATTGAACGAAGCCGGACAGTTTCAATGTGAACCGACCTACCAATGCCTCGATGAGTACTTTGAGTGCCGTCTGCGTCTCCTCTTGCTCTTGCTCGTCCCCTTCGTTTCCGACGTCCTCGTCAGTCAATTCGTGGAACACTTCCACTGCGTCAATGACTATGTCAACGTTCTCATGACTGAGCAACCCAACCAACAATGTTACAGTCCCAGCGCGAACCATTTCTGGGTATGCAAGGGCTGGTGATTGAGCTAAGGGTAGCATGGCTTTTATGGCGCTATCCAGGTCCGCCTCGGAATCTATGAACCTGGTGGGGAGAACATCAGCCCGCGGCCACCAAGCTGGCTTGGAAAGAACAGATACTTTGAGGGATCATCGGGATACTTGGATCGCTGGTCTTGGTTCTTATTCACTGCACGCTCGAAACGCAGAAGAGTTCTTCGGATACTCGCGATAGTGACTTCCTCGGGCTGGAAACACGGTCCGGTCATGACGGATAGGGCTCAACGTCAAAAGGCACGCACTTCATCACCAACTCCTTCACCTTCCGCTTTCTCAAATATGCTCAAAATTTGCTTTTGTTCGCTTGTGAGACCTCCACCGTAAAAGCGGCCTTCCTCGTCCTCTTCTGCATAATAATCCGCATCACCTCCGGGTGCAAACGATGTATCCATCTCCTCCTCGTCCTCCACTGTGGCGCTTCGCGACTTTGCAAGACCGGGGCCAGCAACTTGTGTACTTGGCTCCGGTAAGGATGGTAAGCTTGCAGGTTCATCCAGCCTCATCTTCTTGAGCATGTCCGGGGTTGGGTTGTCTGGTAGCTTACGCTTTGAACCCGCTGGGAGCTTGGGTACCTATTAAACGGAACGCTTGGTAAATTTGACCATTTGGATAGCGGACACCAACCTTGAACAGTTTGTCGATGTCCATGGTTGCGACTATGTGATCAGGGAAACGACGTTAAGGCGTTAACAAGTTACAGCAATGGCGAGGTTGGGCCTGATCACATGACCTGCAAGGATCCAAGACGAAGACTCGGAACAGACTCAGGATACTCAGGTGGGCGTCGAGGTGTTCAAAATTCGTGACGGAGCAATCGCAAGGGGTCAAGGTACGATGCTTGTACGGTGCTTTACAAAGTGCTAGAACAAGTACACGGAGCGACCTGGAACTGTCTCCAGGACATCGACCCACCTCGATCGCATTCCCGCGCGTACACTGGCAGTGGCACCGACATGACAATACAGTGTAAGCGTGGCTCGACACCCAACAAGCCAACGTACTTAAGCAGCACCCTTGGTACAGCGCCAAGGCTATGCAACAAAAAATGATATCAGTATGGCTTGCGTCGGTTCTTCTTCAGGTCCATCTCCAGTTGCTTAGCCTTCCTATGGCCTATCTCGACAGGTCGAATAGCAGTATCGTCCGCCTTCTTAAGCTTGACTGGACGGTTACCTACATATTTACCTGAAATACTTCAGCAAGTGCCATTCGAAAGACAGACCAGAATTAACACACCATCCATCTCTTTCCAAGCTTTCAGGAAATCTTCAGGGTCAGAGAACGCAACGAACCCGTACTTCGCCTGATGTACGGTTCGTCAGTGGTTCAGCATTTATGCGTAATGGGGCTGTCAAACCTTTTGGCTCAATCTATCCCGGATTACACGGGCCTTC
>JBBPRJ010000349.1:0-10853 GCA_038092975.1 Chalciporus piperatoides | reverse complement strand
AAGGAATACTCACACCAGGTCGAGATGGATGGCATCGTCGACGACAATCTCACTGACGATGTCCAGGGAACAGTCCTTCCCTTTTCAGCCAATCACACTCCTTCGGGCCACTCCGACCCATCTCCGCTCGTCCCGATTTGTAACTTGTTCACACCCCACGGTCCCACCGTTCACACTGACAATGTCACAGGTGCATAGCGCATGGGTGCTATATTGCTGGCATGTCTGGTCATGGTGTGGTAGTTGAAAAAAGTAATGAAACAAAATAAATCGGACAAGCAGCAACAGCCTATGCAACAAGAGACACCACTCCGCCGGCCTCTTTGATCTTCTCCCTGTCAATCCATTCAGCATACGACCAACCACAAATACGAAAGTAACCCACTCGGCCTTTTTAGAGACGAATCGTGCCTTTACGATGAAAGGCAGTTTTGGTAATCTAAGGAGGAAAAATCGTCATCGATGGATGCTCGGCTTGACGAATACGCAGTCACTCACTGTCCATTGCCCAAAATCTTTCCGTACCCATGACTGAGGGTGTCGATCACAGGAACGACCTCAGAGGCTGCCGTCAAGCCCTGCTTCTCCTCCTCAGGAACAAGCGCCCAGAGCTTGTCAACGTTGATGATAGGCCGCCATTGTACATTGCGGGTCAAGTGGAATCGGCGCATACCGACTTTACCAAAGTAACCAGGATGGTACTTGTCGAAATTGATACTACACGTCGAATAGAAATCCGATCACCGGTTATCTTCACGAGTTTGTATCCACCAAACGAAATGAGACGTACCGGTGGTGGTGCATACCACCAGCGAGACCACGACCACCGGGATGTTTACGGTGTTTCCCAACACGACCATGACCGGCCGAGACGTGGCCACGATGCTTGCGAGTCTTCGAGAATCGGGATGGCATTTTCTGAACAAGAGCAAAAAAGTTCAATCAGCATACATCCACCCCAAGTCCATCCGAACTGCGTCCAAGCCATCCAGCCACTAATGCCAATCATCCACACGGGTGTCCATCGCCTCTCTCTCCGGCATACAGATCGCATCCTGATGGCAAGAACGTCGTAAAACGGGCGACTGACCTTGAGGTTGAGTTGTCGATGTCGGGGATCTTGCCGCGAGGTTGTTAGATGTTGGCAAGCTTTGTCGGAGTTTTAATTCGCGGCTCTACGCCACACCACCAGGTCGAAGTTCACTCAAAGCTCTTCTGCAATGTGAGTATATGCGTCCTGTTAAAATCCAGGGCGGAGCCCATCGTACTCAACGGGCCAACTGAACTATATCGTGATAACAACCCTTTCACTCTGAGCTCCATCTTGCTGGTTCACGAACCCTTGCTGACAATATTGATTGTTCGGTGCCTGGATTCGCTGATAGACCTTTAGCCTTGAGATTGTTGTTTACGACCCGTCATGAACGCACCCAATCGATTCGAGCTCTACGTCCTCGAAGACGGCGAGAAGCCGTGCGTCATTTCTTTCGATCGCGCATACATCCAGTTACCAACCTTTGCACCCTTCCAGTGTCGAGGTCTCGGAAGACACCAAAATTCCAAACGCAGCGACCTTCAAAATTGTCAAGCAGGATCACACGCTAGGTAACATGCTAAGAGCGTACGTTCTTCCTTCCCATCCCTCTTCGTCCACCCCGTTGGCATCTTAATTATGTTCTGTTCGATCAACATGCGTGCTACAGCCAAGTGTTGTCGATGCCACAAGTGCTCTTCGCGGGATACAAAGTTCCGCATCCACTACACCCCTACTTCCTTCTAAAAATTCAGACGGACGGCACTATGACCCCACAAGCGGTTCTTGAACAAGCATGCACGAAGCTCATCGCCACGTTATCCTCGCTAGAAGCAAAGTTCAAGCGCGAGTTCTCGTTCAAGGACGTTGAAGGTGCAGTGACCGAGGATCCTTATGGTACCGGCTCGGGCGCGCCAGCGTGGGGTGCAGGGAAGGACTATTTGGATTTTTAGATTGGACAGTCCTTATCAGGCGTTGCTTTGTTAGGGTCTCACCACCTGTTTGTGCGTATATGTATCGACATAGTGTAATTCCATCAGTCTAATTTCCGGGACACTTGACCCCAACGTTGTGTGTCATACGGCCAACATACGGCTCGACATTGAAGCACTCGAGAGCATAAATGCATACATCTAAGTTAGTCCGAAAAGCTTGACTACCATCAAACGACATTGGCATCGGATATTATCGGCCTTGTAGTCTAGAGGTACGATACTTGCTTTGGGTTTTCAGAATGCAAGTGGCCTGGGTTCGATTCCCAGCAAGGCCCCAGTACTTATTTTTTCTGTCTCTCCTCTTATTTTTGTCGATAAAATAGTTACGATGGTAAGTCGCCCCAACAACGTTCCTTGGGGCGGGCGAATGTGATTACCCAGCAAACCAATAATATCCCGCTCCAGAATATCCACCTCTCTGTAAAATCATCCCGAAGGTAAATCGTGCTCACTTTAAGCATCTAAATACTTACCGTCCGCGAGAATCCCGTCGTCGACTCGCCTTCCCAACCGATCACCCACTTTTGCGCGACACCCTCGCCTTGATCTTCGCAGCTCTCTTCGCCTGTTTCTCCTCCCAAGCCCGCTTCTTCTCCTGCGTCTGACTAACATCATCACCCCTCTCTTCCTGCTCCTCCGCCCTCCTCATATACGCATCGATACACGTCCCCATCTTCTCCTCCACGCTCCCCTCAGATTCAGTCATCGAGGCGTCAGCGGTCCATTCAAAGTCGAATCCCCATCCGCGCCGAACGGGGGTGGGGATGTGATCGGATTGGGGGGTTTGTATTGAGGGCAGCGCTCTGAGAGAGCGGGGAGCAGAAGCGGACATTTGACCGCCTTCTTTTCGCCACCACTCGACAAACCATTTAGCGGCCCGTGCAGCATCTACGTCGCCCCCTCTTACACGCATACCGAGTCGCGCACCTAAAAGGTCTAGGAAGACATCGATGTCAGTCGTGGGCTGAGAACCTGGTGGCAGGACTTTGAGGTATGCCGGAGCTTCATAGAGGCGGGTGTCCTGTATCAGCGTACGAAAGAGCGCGAGGCGGACGACTCACAAATGGGATCGAGGATATTCAATCTGAACAATAAATAATTGACGAGCGCTTCAACGTCGTACAAGCTCTCCTTGATCCCGGCTGAAGGAAATTTATTGTCATAGGTTTTGACTGGATCCGGAGAGCCCGTCGACTTACCGATTAATGCGAGCTTAACCCCTCGCTCGGCGCCATATTCTCCTTTGCCAAGAAAGGGAAGCATGACGCCCGGAGAATCATATGAATAGACCAAGGGATTTTCTGATATCTTCAACCGTGTGGACAAGGTTCGCGTATGTCCAGGCTGAGCAGATGTCTGCAGTGCCTTGGCAGTCCCTGTAAGGAAAGGTTGTGAATAAACCCAAGAGCCGTACATGAGGATATATATTATCGGAGCGCTGCAAGAACGAGACGTACGTCCAGCAATCCCGAAACTCCGGAGAGAGTTTAGCAACGTGGATTTTCCGACGTTAGGCATGCCAACGACTAGGACATTCATTTCCGTTGCATGGGGGTTGGTCCTCGCTATGTCTAAATATCAATTTTCGTCGGATGAAGGTAGGTATCATTGAAAATCGCTGAGTATACGTCGTGAGAGGCATATAGGAAGGTAACATACTTACGAGCAACTCGCTGAGAGCTTTGATGTCCCGAGGTTTATTACACGATGCGAGGTGTACTATCTGGTCCGGAAAACGAGAAGCCATCGCTTTGCGGAACGGCTTACCCAGTGTTAGGGCACGAGACTCGGTGATTGAAATGTATCTTACCTGCACTCCCCAGTCAGAGACTAGATCATGTTTATTCAAGACGACTATACGTTCACATAGCGTTCCCCCATATCCCGGAACGACTGTATGTGTGGAGCTCGATGATGCTGACGTGATCATGGCCGAATCTCTCCCCCTTTCCGCTCTCCATTTTCTTATCGCTCCTGTCCAAGAAAGTGTTAGTCATGATTGTCATCCCAAAATGTTGACTCCAAAGTGGGTCAACTGAAACAAAATGACATTGGAAGGCTTCGACATCATCAGGTGGACAACCAGTTCATACTAGCCATTGTTGGGATGTACAAGCGTGAGAGGATCGATGAAGACATGGGCCGGTCGATTGAATTCGGTCGCAAAAAAAGTTGTCCCAATTTGAAGATAAAGCGAGCCTACCAAACGAGGGGCGAAAAAAGGTGTTTTCGACTCACTTTCGAGGTTATGGTTGATGCTCGTGAGCGGGAGTCTGGCGTCTCTGAGTTCGAGAACGACATCTGTACGTGATAAAAGGGCAGGTAATAGCTTGGTAAAGCGGTTCATGTGGCCCGGGAACCATGATGGCGGACTTGGCAGTGCAGGGAAGGGAATAACAGATAGCATGGCGAGTTTGTGGGACAAACTAATATGAGCTTCCTGAGAAGGAAATGTAATGAATGTTCACCGGGCACGAATGTCTATGGATAGACTGGAAGGTTACAGTGAGGTGGAACTAGCACGAACAAAGCAACTGTCGAGTAGAAGACCTGCCACGACTTCAGTGGTCAACTGCGTGAAGGCCGAAGAAGGGAGCTGGCAACGGGTTCTAGCCAATTGTGTGATGGAAGTAACTTTGCGCTTTGCGGAACTTTGCGGTCATATTACATCCGAAGAACGGTTATTTGGTTCTATTTAATTCTAAAGCCTCCGGTCGGCTTCCGCGGGCCGCGACGTTAAATGGGTAGGTCGGAACGTACATATCGTCACTTTACCTCACTCAGTCTAAGTTCGCCTTAATTGGACTTGCAGCTGCATTGCTCACACACGCAACTGGCCAACGCGACGGCCCAGAGCGATCTCGCCTGCTTATACAACAGAGAACAGTTATGGATTCTTTATAAGACTAGTGAGATATCATTGCGACACTGGGAATACTTGTAGCAACAGGAATCGATAAGTAAAATTGCAGCAGAGGGTGACCAGATAAAAACATACGACAACCAAGCGGAACAAAATGACGAGTAAGATACTGGGTGCTGGAGTGGACTGTGGCGCGGCGATCCGAGATGCGATGCATGTTGTACAATCAAGCGGGATAACTAGAAAGCGAGGCGGGTGTTGAGATCCTACGAAACAATTTTTTTGAATCAAGCAAATGCCAAGCTAAGATGGGGTGATCATGGTAGTTCGAAGCATCCGAATAGAGATCTACAGCTTGCCATGGGTTAACGAGTATTTTCTACCGTTCGACAAAAGTGAAATGATTACTTACAGATCTACACCCAGCTATCCTTGCCAACCCCGATGGCATCGAAGCTTTTCCCGCTGCGGGTGCGTCTCTCCTGCAGTATAGGTACGGCATCCAAATTGATCAACTTCTCGGATGGTGGTGGCGAGCCCTCGACCCATCCTTTCCATCCCTTCTTGACTGCAAGTCTCCTCTTCCGCTGCAGTGGTGCAGGTGAAGGTGGAGTCGCCACGGCGGGTTCCGCAGCATGCATATCGATATCGGGTGTGCGGGGACGTTTGGAGGATGTACGGGATGTCGACGACCAGTCGGACGGACCAGGGGTTGACCGAGGAGAAGATGCCATAGGCGGAGGGGTGACAGAGACCGACCGTTGCATCGTGGCGATATGTATCGTGGGGCGTTGACTCGTCCCGCGAGCACGCCAGAAGGAGGAGGGTTGTATTGCAGGCGCAGAGATGGACTGGCTAGGAGCAGAGGTGGCGGGGAGTGGTGGTGTGGATCTTGCGGTGGTCTCCACAGTCTGCTTCTTTTCGGGTGCCTTCGCAGCGGCCTTCTTTTGTTTCTCCCTCTCGCGTTCTTTCCTCTCCCGCTTCCTGCTCCTACGGAACTCCTCATCCTTCTCTACTTCTTTGAAGGGCCCAACACCGTTTAGTAAGCTGGTCAGGACATCTCTAGCGGGACGCGGATCGAAATCGCCTGCTAGGACAGAAGTAGCGGTGCGACGGTGTCGTTTGTGTGGTAGTAAACCAGGAGTATGGTGGGGGAGGACGAGCGACATGGATTTGTGATTGTGAACCACGAGGGGGATTAAAGACAAAAAGCACAGCGGGGTCGTGTTTGAAGCTCTTATGCTTGTTGTACGCTTACGGCACACGGATAAGCATCTACAAACAACCTCGTTGATTCATGCCATAACTATATCGGACCATCCCCTACTTATCAGGTACATACTCCATGGTATCTCCCACTCCCCACAGCGCCTCTTGCTCTACTTTAATGCCGCGATCAAATCTCAGTAGCTGTACAGCAAAGCGCTGCGACCTGTCCACCCTTTTTGTCGACCCAAGCTGGGCTTGGGAACCATCAGGAACTACTAATCCGCCTTGTGTCCCAACCAGCTCAAATCCGGAACATTCCTGTCCATTTTAGGGGGGCCTTATCCATCTCAATCAAATGAAATTTATTATTCTATTCGGATGACTGAAACGTTCCATTCCTCCTATGGGCGCTACGGTCAAGGACCCTTGTCAAATAAACCTATCTTCATCGCCCCTGCATATCCAACCGGGAGAAATGCAGTTCTGATTTTCTACTCAGCGCTCACCCTGTCGTTGCCATGCTGTGCAACTATAGCCGCTCGACGCCGCGCGGGTATTATTGGAGGTGCTGCGCGGGCTCCTTCCACTGCTGCTATTGTCCCCGTCATTTACGAGAAACACACCTCCGCCAGCCTCACGAACGATCAACAACGGGTTAATTTATCTGCGTGGTATTTTTACAAAAGCACGGCGAATTGTGCGGTTACGGCCACCGACAGTACCTGCGCACCCAGAAATTAAATCACCCCAGCTGATTGTTCTCTTTCGCGGTAAGTCATTCCCAGTCTACAACACATTCACCTTCCCGATTTACACCAAGTTAAAACCGACCCGGAAAACTATGATACTTAGGGGCAGATCTCTAACCCAAGGCGAGGATTTTCACGTTAGGGTGGGTTCGTAATTTCAGTCACAGCATCTTGTCTCGAAACAGAAAGTGCATCCCGACACTAATACTACCCGTGAGTATTGACATACAACCCTGCTTCCGCGTGTCTCAGTTGACATGCGATTTCCACGTTGGTGTTAGCAGTTCCCTGTTTATGTGCACGAGTGCACGCCCAAGACTGGTCAACGTCGTGGCGGGCGCAATGGAGTCTGCTATTCTGGACTGCGGCGTGCCCGGGCTATCCCGTCCCCCATCAGCATCGCTCACTTCTTCCCCGTGTGCCTTCCCCTGCAAACGTTATCCAACTGTGCGGTCGCAGAACCGACAGAAGTGTCATCCGTTTCGGTACTTATCCACCGGATCCTGTGGGCTCTACCTCGGGATTGGTGACTGATACAGAGTGAGTGTAAAATACACCAAGTCTCGCGGCAACAAGGTCCCCAGTCGGTTGATGCCGTTCTGGGGGAACTGAAGCGCGGTCCTTATTACAGGCCAGCCCTCAGCACACGTCATCCCGGACGCAGTCTTCAAACAAAATTCACATCGAGTAAGATCCCCACCATTGCTGATTAGTACACAGAGAGACTAAAACCAGCAAAATCCCATGGGAACTCATGCATCTGAAATTCTGAATGGCAAATATCTGCGCCCCGACCCACCCTCTTCGCAGGATTTCGTACCGTCTCAATTCATTGCGACTTGAGTGCAAATATTGTGGCGAAAGTGTTAATCCGAGCCAGATGTACTCACTCAATCACCCCCCTGCAGTTCCCGTTGCAACTTAGCATGGGCTTTGATGTATTAGGTGTGGCACAGCATCCCCCCCACTCCTATGTGACCGGGGAATCAGCTCCCTTGATGGTGGATGATGGTGTGGCACCGGTTGTGATGTTGTGACATCTTCCTAGAATTTGGCGTGAATGCCTGCGGCTCATTCATGCCAACTTGCGAGTACAGGAGGGCAAATATCGCCGCTGTGCAGAATATTACAGATACAAATCTAAGCCAAAGAAAGCGCTGAAGGGAATCGTACTAGAAGTAACATATTATTATTAACTATTGTCCGCGCTGTGGCTCTTACCGTTGAAGTATGAATCTGTGGATGCTCCACAGTGGTGGCTTCCAGCGATAGCAGGGCCGCCCTCGTTATTCCGCAAGGAAAGGAGTCGAGTGATTACTGTGGCGTCTTGGGCTTATTCTGGAGTGTCGCATCCAACCACTGGGGGGGCAAACAATGTGGACAGTGCGTGATCATCGCAGTGACGATATAAATCTCGTAAGAGGCTACGACATCATAGAAAATGCACGGTGGGATATGGGAGGGATTGTTTCCTCGAGGTCAGAACTTCGGGATTAGAGTCGACCACAATTCACAAGCCTCGTGAAGTACTAGTCATGGATGGGCCCGGAGAATTTCACGCTAGTCATCGTGACTCGGGTACCGTGGACGTGGAGTGGACGCGGAGATATCGCTCCAGGGCAAGTCCTGTCGTGCGGGGGATCGCGGTTAGAACCTGTGGGAAGTAGACTTCGGGCGTCCACTAGTGCCGTACCTTGCACTGGTCTCTCCAACAGGAGTCCAACATCGGGCGACGCGATATACTCCCATTCTCGGGCTGGCTCCCACCATTCAAGATCTTCACGCCGCCGCCATTCTTGACGATCTTGGTGTTCGACTTGTGATACAGCCACAGATATAATAGCGTTGGCCAAGAAAACACGGAAGGACACACACAGAGTTGCGGGCAGTCGGTCGCGCGAGCGCCACCATGATGGATCTGCGGTGTCAGATACGTATGACCATGGAGAGGTGGAGACGAATAATCTCGCACCCTTGGCGCCTCTGAGATTGGTAGGTATTTGCGGCGTCCCTGATTTTGAGTCATTGGCGACCGGTGAGTGGTGGGTCAGGTTCCTAGCGAAGAGAGATGGCAGGGCCAAGTTGCCAAGCACCACACTGGACGGCCCAGTATCAGCTAGCCTGAGTATCGCGTTGACAGGCCCACCATCGCTTGGTAGGATGGAGGCGAGCTACCCGGTTTTGTTATTGCGGAATACTTTGCACAGGCATGATATCAATCGTTCTATAGACTCGGACAATAGGAGGGTATTTAGTGTGGGACCACTCGCAGACCACATCAAGAAGCACAAGACTCTTGGGGGCTAGTTGATAGCTTGGAACGAGTCGCCACATTCAGGACCGCAAAGGCATCCACGATCATGCGACAAGATGGAGAAGGCCTTCAGCCTGCGATTGACAGTACGAAGGAAACTTGCGAGGCGCATCTCACCGAAGGTTTGTACTGGTACATCAGACATCAAGAGAAAGAGAGGCAAAGCGGGCAAGGTACGGTCAAAGACGTAAGCATTGGACAGCACTGCACGTTTCACCTTTGGAACCACCGAAGACAAGCAAGTTGAAGCAACCGCTTGGACATTACAAACCTAAAGCAGCGAGAAAAAAATTTGAGAAAAGAAAATTCCCATTAGCCGACTTGAACGACTGACCTCGTCATTACTAGTGACGCGCTCTACCAACTGAGCTAAACGGGAGATGATATTGAAAATTTATGCGCGACCATGTTCCTCAGTACGGTGCAAGGGGAAGACATATGCATTCGCGAAAAGACGGGTATAGCCCACTAGCATTCTCGTTTGGTATACAAACCTCGTTCATACCTCCTGTGCCTCCTTCCTTCCTTCCTTTACAACAGACTTTATCCTTTATCCCACAACACGCAAGCCACTCCGAGGGATCATGCTACAAAGCCGAGTGGGGGTGGACAGTGAACCAAGTGAGGCGAAAATGGGATTCAAGAGGAGGTGTGACGGTTTCACGCGCCACTCCGGACCGCACTCGCATACGAGAGCGTGAGCTGCCACCATACCACCATCGAGAGCCCAAGTATACCATGTGCAGTTCCCCACACGGTCTCAGGGATGACTTGAAGACTATCGCATCAACGTCAATCTCCATCTCCAAAAACGCAAGAGAAAGCGGGGTAGGAGAAATGAGGGAGAGGGAGTATGGGACGAGATACGCACGCCTCGGCCCATGTTCCAAACGTATGCGGGATGAACCTAGGAGCTTGAAAGAGAATCGTAGAGGCGACGCTGTGGTAGAAACATAGCGCGATCGCGAGGGCGCGTTTTCCGGGGAGGAACTCTGCATTGTGGTGTCAACGTTTATTCTGTGCGCATACCACAGGCGCCAAAAAAAAAAAACAGGGTGCGAGAGGTGGAACGAACCTGGGAGGGGGAATACGAGTACACACGCGATGCACGATGCGGCAAGGATGGCGGCGAATAACTGTGTCATTAGGGGGGCGTACGGAGAACAGAAGGGTGAACACGACATGTGAGTAGGTGTCAGGCTCAGGCGCGAGAAAACATGTTACCTTGAGTAACACCAGCGTGGTATTAGTCATTTGGATGAACGGAACAGACGACGGAGAAAAGAATGTCTGGACCACGAGGGGTGCTTCCAGTGCGACATGCAGCAGGAAAACGGCTGACCTGCGAGACCTCCAGTTACGCGTGTCCCGAGTACTCTACTAACGAACGGACTTACAGAGGACTACGAGGAGCTTGCGACATGTTTGAGTTCGAGGGTATCAATGATTTCGCCCGAGTCTACGAACACGTTTAAAGGCTTGGAGTTGTGCAAGACTTGGAATAGTTTACAACAAACCTCATATATATGCCAGAGAGATGATAGGCATGAGACCTTCGTCGAGGATTCGTACTCCGAAGCTAGTCTCGGGTCCAGACGGTTTGGAGCGGAGTTTGAAAACAGCACGACGGAAACCGCTCCATAACGTCTGGTGCATTTCGTGTGGCAGGCCCCCCATGTGTCACGCTCGC
>JBBPRJ010000348.1:0-10855 GCA_038092975.1 Chalciporus piperatoides | reverse complement strand
TTATTGAAGGCCGCTTTCATTTTGTCAGCTTGGCGTTCAAATTGTTGAGCACCACTCACCCAGAACTAGAAGGGAACCGATAGCGACGGAAACAATTTCGCCAATGCGTCCGGGAAACGAGACCGTAGGAATTATTTCTAGCAGCTCCAACACTATCAAGGAAGAAGTGCGCAGGGATCTAGTGTCTCGCAGCGCAGTCATCCTCCGGCGAGATCCAAGAAGATCTCGAGGGATAAGCCACAACAATCTTATTAAGATATAGACCTCGATGACCAAATTGACGGACAAGCCCGCCAGCGAAATGGGAAGATCACTAAAATCGGGTGAGTGGGCCTCCCCCTTTCGTAGAAGCTGGCGCACCGGATTCTGTAACAGATGTAGGTGCCGAGCTGGGGCAACAATCTATCAAGGCGACGATACATGAACAAAGCGCGATTATTAGGAAGAGACGACCATACCCGCTCGTCCCAACACTGATCGAGTACTCCGTGATCAGCAAGGCTGCGGGGTTGCGAATAAGAGCGAGATCAAGATGATCCTACGAAAGGGTAGCATACCGACAGCTGAAAGGATGCAAGCAGTGATGATCAACATCTCTTTCATATTAGCACCTAGTCTCCAAAGCTCAAGGGCTAGGGTAAACACGCCAAACAATCGCCCACAACCAGCGAAAACGCCGCCCGATGCAATGACAAAGGCTAAGGAAAGTGAGCTCAATGGTATACTAAAGTTAGTGAAGGGGGAGAACGTACCACACACAAAAGAACCAGCTCCCGCACTATACGTGAGTAGCGATGTGAAATAAGCGATGCTGCTGAGTGCGAAACAAGTGAAGAGCAAAAGGATCAAAAAATGAGCATGGTGGTGATCGTCATCTTTGTGAAGGTATTGTTGGTCAAGATTTCTCCAGTCGTGGGCTGGGGACACCGGGGACGTAGATGGAGCGGAAAAGCGAACAGAGAGATAGCCCGTCAACAGTCGTACTGCGCCCTTGATGGGTGGCGATCTTGCAATGCTCAGAACACTGCTTATGAAGACCCAGCCGGAAAAGAATGCAGCGATCTGTGTACTAAATATAGGAAGATGGTGTAGCTGATAGATCGTCGATTGAGAACGTACTCACAAGTCTGGATGTTGGATAAGTTCATTTACAAAAGGAAGAGCACCAGACTGCGCCAGCATCTGGACCTCAGGAACCGAAGACATACTAGATGCCGCTGAAAAATGCAAACGAGACCAGCTCGCAGCGTTTTGAAAAGAGAAAGAAAAGAGAGCGAGAGAGAACGCGAGGAGAACGTTGAAGGAACGATCTGTTAGTTCATGAAAGCACTGGCACGTACGGCAGCGACAAAGTAAGTAAATATACTTTTTGTCTATTGGGCACGAGGCACTGCCTCGATCAAGGTGTGTTGATTGGAGTCGTCGATTGCAGCGCTCATGTCGTTACGAGCACGTCCCCAAGAAATTAAATAAATTAAATAAATAACCTTTCTACTTCCGATCACGTGAAAGTCACGTGAAATTGAGCCAAACTTTGGGCCAAACAAGATTTCGGGGTCAAACGCGTCTTAAAGTGGTACGGAGTTAGCTTGAGGGTTCCCCACTTCCACCATCATGGACAACATACCGCAGCTTGGTACAGCTGCAGATCTGGAGCTCAGGGCAGCTCGAATTGCTGATCCAGGCATCGGTGAGAGCTCAATATTTCCTGCTCACCACTCCATTCATCTCACTCGTGTGCCAGACCTCAAGACCAAGCACACTGTAGCATGTGAGCTCAGAGAAATGATCGACACCGTCCGCGACTCCGACTCCGCTCGCGTGTTCCCCCAGATGATTCCTGTTCTCCTCGAGATCCTTCGCTCCGGAGAGTCCTCATTCAACAAAGACACGCTTGAATACCAGTTTCGGCGCGTTCTCCTCGAGGTCCTCCATCGCATCCCTTATAATGACTCAGTTCGGCCTCTTGCACTCCCATTTCTTAGTGGAATGCTTCATACCCTTCGAAACGATAACGAAGAGAATGGTGTCACCTCCTGCAAGATCATCATCGACTTGCTCCGTTCGTTCAGAGCTCTCACCGAAGACCTCGTCTCCGAGTTCATGGCTATACTTCAAGATGTTTTTCGCAACATCAATGGTCTTGTACAGGAGACGCTCGCAGAAGACTCTGATGTCTTAGACACCAGCATAGTCTTACCGAGCATTCGCAGTTTCAAAGTGCTAGCAGAGATGGGCATGGTTGTCGTCACCTTCTCTCAAAGTCATAGGTCGATGGTTGCGACCCTAATTCAGACCACGTTGGGCTTGAATTTCGAGGTTTTGGCCCTCGAGTCTCCTGCTCAGCACAGAGCACGTGAAGACTACGAAGCAATGGGCTTACATTGGGCCGGCATGGCTCCTACCATCAAGAACCCGCAAGCGTACGCTGACTTCATCACCGCCCAGATCAAGGTATGAACATCCCACATATATATGACTGCTCCTCTTAACCGTGATGCAGATGGTTTCGTATGTAGCCTACATCATCCGCGGCTTTGCGGAACAGTTCGATTCGTTTGGCGAGCGTCTCATTCTGTCTGCTCTCCGTCTTCTGCAGGACCTTCCTGCTAATGGCATACAAGCTCGCAAGGTGTGTAATTCTGTATCTCATTCCAAGGCGTTGTCCACAATTTACCCTAGGACCTTATGGTTGTGTTGCGACATCTCATCGGCACACCTCATCGCAAGGCACTTCTGCCGCAAATCGACAAACTTTTCAACGAGCAGATACTATTAGGTAGCGGCATCGGTAGCCAAGAAACTCTTCGGTAGGATACCACCTCTATGACGCTTTTTCTTCCTCTGAGTGTTCTCTGCAGCCCCTCGGCATACGCTGCCATTGCCGATCTAGTCCACCATTTACGCACAGAACTCTCAGCGGATCAACTCGCCCGCGTTTCGCAGCTCTATTCCACCCTCATCCATAATCCTTATCTTGGAAACACTCTACACACACTTTTTGCCAAAATGATGTTTGGCCTTATAGAGAACATCACGACGAAAGATACGCCACAAGGTGCTGCTCGTATCCTTGGCGCCATGTTTGAGACCTGTGTGGATAGAGTGGACGCAATGACGAATGTACTGGATGAGGCATTCGAACGCTTGGAGAGAGCGAAAGCTGGAGATGAATTGCCGTCACCAAGTTTGCAAATCGAGAGAGCACGACCCGTTGCTGCTGCCATATATGCCGTGGAAAAACCCGAAGAAGTGATACACGGTGAGTCACGATGTACTTTCATAGCAAACCATCCTGATCATTCACAGAATGCCGATTGCTCTTCCGCACACTTTTACATGGATTTAGAGTGTGCCTCGTGGGTTTGAAGAAATGTGATGGGCTGATTCCAGATGGCGCCCTGATCTTCCGTCTCTTCGCCAACTGCATCAGGTGTATGGCTCTCGTCGATGCAGAACCCAGAGAAGCAACCGAAGTTATGGACTGGTTCAGTTCAGTCCTTCTCGAGGTGAATTTGCACGTCTTCCAGGAGGTGTGGACGCACAAGGTGGAACTCTTCTTTCAAGCTGCACAAAAACGCCCCTCGCTTCTTCACATCTGTCAAATTTTATTCAGTCGCGAATCCGTCTCGCCAACACTCGTTGCCATCGTGCTCCGTTTTTTGATTGATCGTCTACCTCTACTCGGCGAATATGACGACCAGACCGCCGTAGTTACCATCCGGCTCTTCAAGATGGCCTTCAGCGCTGTCATGGCATTTCCCGCTACCAATGAGCCTATACTGGCGTCTCATCTTGCGAAACTGATCATGGATTGTTTCCCTCTTGCTGCCAAGGCCTCCAAGCCTACCAACTACTTCCACTTGTTAAGAGGTCTCTTCCGTGCCATCGGCGGTGGCGGTGGAAGACTGGAACTTCTGTACAAAGAGGTCCTCCCCCTTCTCCCTGAGATGTTAGAAAGCTTAAACCGCCAGCTCCTTGCATCTGATGGATACAGCAGGGATATGATTGTGGAGCTTTGTCTCACTGTGCCGTTGCGCCTCACCCATCTCCTCCCGCACCTCTCGTATCTTATGCAACCCCTCGCCCTGGCTTTGCGCGGGACGCCAGAGCTCGTTTCCCAAGGCCTTCGCACCCTCGAACTCTGCATTGACAATCTGACACCAGATTTCCTCGATCCAACTCTCAGCACGGTTCTGCGTGAACTCATGGAAGCGCTTCATAGCCATCTGAAGCCGCTGCCAGCAAACCATCACCATGCGCATACAACGATCCGTATCCTTGGAAAGCTGGGGGGTCGAAATCGACGCCTTTTGAGCAAAGAGCCGTTGCTGGAGTATAAACCATTCTCTGAGCCTGCAAAGGTCACGCTGTCATTCGGCGGAACGAGCGAAAAGGTGGACCTAGATGCACTATCGATTCTCGCATCCCGTACCCTAGCTAAGGCAGGCCCTCCCCACCGGGCGTACGCCTACACATTCCTGGAGGCATGTGTCACCTTCCTTCTGCACGAGGTTCGTCCTATCTCCGCCAAAATCCGCCAATAATTTACTTAACAATTCATACCCATTCCAGGACACGCACAACGAAGACCAAGCGTCGGTCTTTATCCGATGTCTCGAAGCTGTCTTTGATGCATTCTATGTGCCTGAATTGCGGGAGGACGCACAAAAATTTGTTCGAGACCTTTCGAAGACTGTCTTTACAGTAGAGATGCGGAAGAATGCCACAAAAGAGAATGGCCTCAAGCGCTATCCTAGTCCACTCCTTGCATCTTACCTCGAGGCAATGCCGAGGGTCCTGGCACGCGACAAACAAGAAGAAGCTCGACTTGGTCAAGACTTAGTCTCTCAGATCGTAAACGACTTGGTCGCAATGGGCAAGGAGCATTGTGTTGCTCCTCTCGATCTCGTCCCGATCCTCCACCAAATCGCAAGTCGCTTCAGTGCCATTTGTCTGGACGACTCATGGGTACGCAAGAATGCGGGTTGCAGCGGGATCCGGATCTTGACATATACTCCTGACTTTGGAGTGAAGTGGATCCAGGACCGCGAGGTGGACTTTGTTCGTACTCTTCTGCATATCCTCAAAGACCTACCGTACGATCTCCCACGGGATGTCGGGGACGTGGTTGATGTTCTCAAGAGGGTTCTGCAAGTTGGAAGTACCGAAACAGAGGCATCCGCAGATGTACCCATTTCATCGCGAACCAGGCTAGTTCACCTCATTGGCATCTTCTTCTCAGAGCTTTCGAGCCCGAATCCTGTCGTCCGCCATGCAGTGCAGTCATGCATCGAGTTGCTTGTCGAACTCACCGGCAAATCTGCCCACGATCTGCTCCTACCCCATCGAGATCGTATGCTCACTGCAATATATACGAAGCCCCTGCGTGCCCTCTCTTTTCCAATCCAGATTGGCATGATCGACGCTGTGCGATTTTGCATCAGCCTGGATCCACCCCTTCCAGAGCTCAATGACGAGCTTCTGAGGCTCTTGCACGAGACTCTCGCGTTGGCAGACGCTGACGACCTCAACATTGGACGGGTGAACCTTCGCCAGGGCGGCCTGGAAGTCATCAAGCTTCGCGTAGCTTGCATCAAGTTATTGACGGCTTCTATGCCGATGACCGACTTCTTTTCTAAGCAACATCAGACCCGGCAAAGGTAGGACCCACTCGGTATCACGATTGTCTTGGTAATTAACATGCTGAGCCTAGAGTTACGAGTGTATACTTCAAGTCGCTATACTCGCCTTCGCAAGAGGTCAAAGAGGTTGCGCATGAGGGACTTCGGATGGTACTCACGCATCAGAGTCGCCTTCCAAAAGAACTACTGCAAACCGGGTTGCGGCCTATTTTAATGAATCTGGCTGATCCAAAGCGACTCTCAGTTTCGGGCCTGGAAGGTCTGGCGCGACTTCTGGAGTTACTCATCAACTACTTCAAGGTCGAGATTGGCCATAAACTTCTTGACCACTTCCGTATAGTCGCTGACCCTCAAATGCTTCAAGCTTCCTCTCGTCTCCCTCTTCCCGAAAACGAAGGGATCACCAAACTCGTCCGCCTGGCAAACATTTTCCACCTTCTTCCTTCCGCTGCAAACATTTTCCTCGAGAATCTCATCAACTCCGTTGTCCAAACGGAGGCCCAAATGCATTTCTCTTGTAGGAGTCCCTTCTCTGAACCTCTTGGAAAGTACCTCGATCGCTACCCTGGAGAAGCCCTTGATTTCCTTTCCCGCCATCTACAGCTTCCGCGCCACCTTACTACTTTCAGAAGTATCCTACAGGCCAGACTTGCAACCAACTTGGAGCGAGAATTGGCATCGCGAACGCAGTTTCTGGTGGACCATTGCCTGAAAGGCGATGATCAGGCCTTATTGCTACCTGGTCTATACCTCTTGGACGACCTCGCAGAACTCCAGCCCAGCTGGATCTCCGAGAACAATTTCGTTGTCGATGCTATAATTGAGGTCTGGCGAACCGAGCCTTTGCGGCCTGAACAGGCAGACGTTACGGTCCCCGAATCCATCCGTAGACAGTCCACAATGCTCTCTATCTTCCAAAAGGTCCTAGAAAAGATGCCAAGAGTCGATCTCTTATTCGAAATTGTCTCCATCTACACACGCAATCTACCCATGGACCTTACGCGGCTTACCCAATTCCTCTATCGGCATGTTGCTTTGAACGAGGACTTGTCCTACCGCCGAAACGTCTTAGCGCATTTCCTCATCTGGTTCGAAGATCAGTCCGCGTCCTGGGCAACAAAGACGTTCTTCCTTCGCTTTATTGTCACGCCAACAATCTTTGTCCAAGCAGATAAGCCTAGCAAGGATGGGCTACTCGACGGTGACTTCATCTCTGCTGTTCATCGGATCATATGGCAACCCATGATCGACGATTCCACCTTTGGAGAGGCGGATGATATGTTCAAGATCGAGCTCTTGCACATGACCACAGTCCTGGTGCATCGATTCCCTGAGCTGCTAGAGGACGTGAAGAAGGACATTATCCGTTGCGCGTGGCACTACATCACCTCAGAGGATGCGGTCGTCAAACAAACTGCGTACCTTCTCGCTGCTCGCTTTTTCGAAGCGTTTGACACTCCCCAGAAATTCATCCTACGTGCCTGGACAGGGCTCCTTCGTCCGCCTCATACTGAAGGCAAGCTTCTCATCAAACAGGCCTTGGACATCATCGCTCCTGCTCTCCCAAAGTCCGGCGCCAATGATGTAGGCTACCCTCAGTGGGCAAAGACGACTCGTAGACTCCTTGCAGAAGAAGGCAATGGTTTCCAGCAGATCATCATGATCTACCAACTCCTAGTTCGGCAACCCCATCTTTTCTATCCAGTTCGCGCTCTCTTTATCCCTCATATGGTGAATTCCCTGAATAAGCTAGGCCTTTCGGGCACAGCGTCAGGGGAGTCCCGTATCCTGTCCATCGACATCTCCCAGGTCATATTCAACTGGGAGCAAAACCCTCAAGATGATGACACTCCGTCAGCTGGTGCTCCGTCCCCATGGGTCACCCCTCTGTCCTTCCGAGAAAGTATCGTAAGCTTTCTCGTTCGCCTAGCAACTACGACGTTGGAGCCTCCGGTGAAAGCTGTCCTCGTCCCTCGAGCATTGTCTTTGTTACAACAAATGGTAGCCCCGCCAGGTTGGCCAGATGTGACGGTCAAGTTGAACTACTTTTCAAGGGCGCTTGAGCAAGTGAGCTTTCAGTGTCTTCGAAAAAGTGTGTTTCCTGACGAGTCGTGGAAGATTGATCTGGATTCCGATACGCACCTCAACCAGGCGCTCAGTGCAGCCAAAGTCTTGCAAGTGGTTGCCGACGATAAGGACGATGAGTGGTACATCGCAAACGCAGCCATTTTGCAGACCCTTGTTCGCAAAGGCTTGGTAACGGACGAACCGGGCCTTCATGATGCTCTCTATCCCATTTTCGAGAACTTGTTGCGCCTCTTCCCACTCCCGGACAGAGACGAAAAGCAAGGCGAAATGTCCGACTTCCACAATTTCGTATACTCGGCAGTCGAGGATGGCCTGACGAACACCAGCGCCTTACGCGGGACCCTCCTCATGCTGAAGTCCGTCGTCCAAGTCTCTGCAGAGCGCGTACAGCCGTTCTCGGCATCGCTATTGCGACTTTTCACCAAACTCGCGAAGGACCATGTCAATTCGGCGCCGAACTCCAGCGGATTCGAAAATGGCGTGCGGCTCATCACCTCGATCATCGAAATTTGCAAGGCTACTATACCATATCTTGGCGACCAGCGCAAAGCTTTCTTCGGTGCATTCACGGCGCTCACAGAGAAATCCAAAAGTCTTCCACTTTGTGGGTATATGCTTGATGTCATGCGGGAATGGGCGTTGGCCAAAAACGACACCTATCCCACCATGAAAGACAAGGTGAACGTCTTGCAAAAGATGGCAGGATTCGAGACCCGTGGAGAACCGCTTTTCCATGACTACCTACAACTGATTTACGACATCTACACCGAACCTTCCCTGCGCAGAAGCGACTTGACATCCCGCTTGGAACAATGCTTCTTACTCGGGTGTCGCGCACGAGAGGTCGCACTCAGAGAACGTTTTATGGACTTGCTCGACGCCAGCATTCCCCGCTCGCCCTCGAGTCGCCTCGCATACATCCTTGCGGTTCAAAGTTATGAGCCTCTCGCTGATCATAATTGGATCTTCCTCGCGCTTCATCTTCTCCTTGGTTCCATAGACACCGAACTACCACTCATTCCGGAGAGAAAATTCACCCTCGAGCCTGGTGCAGGACATCTCTCCGCTCACCACAAAGCTACCTCGCTCGTGCGCCCAATCCAGCGTCTCGTGTTCCTGGACCCGTACGCCGCCCACGATGTGTGGACCTCCATATTCCCAGCTGCTTGGAAATGTCTTTCCAGGAGAGAACAGGCCGATATGACGCTTCACATGATCAACCTCTTGAGCAAGGACTACCACATCAAACAAGCTGACATGCGTCCAAACGTGATCCAAACTCTACTCGGTGGTATTCTTGCCTGCAACCCCCCAATGATACTACCTCCCCACCTCGTGAAGTTCTTGGGGAAAAGCTACGGCGCATGGCATGTTGCTCTAGAAATTCTTGAACACTCTCTGGACTATGTGCGCGACGACGATGCCAGCCTCCGCGATACTGTCTTCGATTCTTTGGGCAACCTTTACGCAGAGTTAGCAGAAGAAGATATGTTCTATGGGATATGGCGCCGCCGCTCCGTCCATCTCGAAACCAACATCGGTCTCGCATACGAAGAACACGGAGTATGGGAACAGGCCGAAAGCATGTACGAGTTGGCCCAAACGAGATCGAAGACCGGGGCGATAGCATTCTCTGAAACAGAGTATTGTCTCTGGGAAGACCATTGGATGCTGGCGGCCGAAAAGCTCCAGCAATGGGATACTCTTTATGAACTCGCAAGGAGTGAAGGCAACCAAGAGCTTATGCTCGAAAGCGCCTGGAGGATCAAGGACTGGACAGAGCACAGAGAGACGTTGGAGGAGCAGATCAATCAACTTCCCGATATCGCCACTCCTCGCAGACGCGTTTTCGAGGCTTTCATCGCGCTCTTGAAACTTCCGGGTGCCTTGGACAAAAACACGGAGTTCACCAAGATTCTCGAGGATGCAATGCAGCTGTCTCTACGCAAATGGGTCGGACTTCCCCCTCGACTCTCGGTTGCCCACGTACCATTGCTCCAACACTTCCAACAGTTCGTTGAACTTCAGGAGGCCGTTCAAATCTTCGGCTCTCTCTCGACCACTAACGCCCAAAACCTGGAGAAAAAGTCGTCTGACTTGAAGATGGTTCTCCAAGCATGGAGAGAACGACTCCCTAACCTTCAGGATGACATCAGTATCTGGAGCGACCTGGTCGCGTGGCGGCAAAATGTCTTCAACGCGATCAACAAGGCGTATATCCCTCTTATCACCAACAACAACCAGACTGGCAATTCGGCTTCGACTAACGTCAACACAGCTGGCTATCGGGGCTACCACGAAACGGCCTGGATCATCAACCGTTTTGCTCACGTCGCCAGGAAGCATGACCTCCTGGATGTCTGTTTCAGCTCGCTGAACAAAATCTATACCCTTCCGAACATCGAAATCTCCGAAGCCTTCCTCAAGCTTCGCGAGCAGGCGCGCTGCCACTACCAGAAGCCAAACGACCTTCAAGCCGGTCTGGAAGTGATCAACAACACCAATTTGATGTACTTTTCCAACGCTCAAAAAGCAGAATTCTTCACGCTGAAGGGCATGTTCCACGCAAGGAGTACTCGTAATGAAGAAGCGAACCACGCGTTCGGGCAAGCTGTACAACTGGACATGATGCAAGCAAAGGCATGGGCGGAGTGGGGTCGGTTCAACGACCGAATGTTCAAGGAAATTCCCTCTGACATGTCGTATGCTGCCAACGCTGTCAGCTGTTACCTCCAAGCTGCAGGACAGTACAAGAGTGGCAAAAGCCGCCCGTTGCTCACCCGTGTTCTATGGCTTCTCAGCGTTGACGACGGAAACTTCACAATCTCTCGCGCATTCGATACCTACAAAGGGGAGGCAGCGTTCTGGTACTGGATATCACTGATTCCTCAGCTTTGTCTGTCTATCAACCAGCGGGAGGTTAAACAAGCCCGCTATATCCTGCTCAATCTAGCCAAGCTATTTCCGCAGGCAAGTGACTGCCATCCATGTTTGATTTTGCTACTGATGTCTCTGCAGGCTTTATTCTTCCCCCTACGGACCACGAAGGAGGACATGGCGTTCGTCAAAAAGCAGGCCGCGGCCGCGGCCGCTGCTCGTGCCATGCAAGCGAGCCAGGCAGC
>JBBPRJ010000347.1:0-10862 GCA_038092975.1 Chalciporus piperatoides | reverse complement strand
AATCATGGCTGTCTCTGTCTTCTCTATTGTAACGTGATCAAGGCGAGTACTGCGATCTCAACCAACGTTGAGCGAAAAGATGTCGTTGTGCCTGTGAAGAACGCGTCGTTCGTGCGGCGATACATCGATAGAAGAAGTCACGCACACGTAGTAGCTGACACCTTCAGGGACCAACTGGAATACCTGACTGAAGCCCAAAGGATTCGTGTCCTCGTCGACCTAATTTAACATAAACGTGGAGGAAACGACATGATTACGGCGCATTCACATACCACCAAGTATCCAGCCACGCTGACGATGATGGAGTTCGGGTCCACGGATGGCTGGGCAAGACAGCTTGCTATGTGATGGGTAACCTTCTGGAACGGCAAATCCTGGGTGATGGTCAGTGCGCGCAGAAGGTCAGAAACGCGAATGATTACGGTGAATTTATTCCTGATTGCATCTACTCCAAGAAAGTTTTGATCCTGGAACGAGAGCATGGAATTGGGGCGCTGAAAGGGAGTTAGATCATGGCAGATCGTGGGTTCGACGGGGACGTACGTAGAGCTGGTGGAGTTCACCCCTGTTATTATCGAATGTTTTGTAGTAGAAGTCGGTGAATGCCTTAGCGACCTCTGCTGGGTCACTCATCGTTAGCTATTGGAATCCGAAATCAAAGCTGTATTTAAAGAGATGGAAGCTGGAAGAGATTGGAGCAGTGGCAGGGTTGTGACAAGGACCGTTTTCGGGTATGATGATCTTCGACAGCTTCAAGTTGATCTACTCGACACGGATTTTCTCACCCACAGCGGTCTGGTCATTTGCGATGGTCGCTGTTTTTTCTGCCGTTCCACCCTCAAGTCCACCAATGTCTGACGCATCCCGTCCAACAATGCGCAGGAAGAGTTCTGCCCAGAACTTGCTCTCGTCCTTCAAACCAGCAGCTGGGGTCGCAGGTCCCGGAAGCACCATGTCCATGTCCATGTCCGCTGCGACTGGAGTAGCTTATGCTGCAGCAGCGCAGACACCGCCTGCGACTACTGCTCCCAGAGAGTGGGATGGCCAGTCTGTCCAGTCTGACACGTTATCGTCGACTGCCACGTTGGTCAATAATGGTACCCCGGTCATCGCACAAGGCACTTCCGTCGAATATCTCCGAGACCTCGTTCAGAAACGGATTGTCACCTTGACCTACATGCGCAATGTACACGAAGGGTGCGTCCGTCGGGCTTCATCCAACGCGTCACTTGGGTTCATGGAATACCGGGCACAGCCGGAGTCACTGGTTCCATACAATCATGATGTCTCGCAATGAACTCGACAGGGTCTTCAATAACGTCGCTATGAAGAAACGGTGTGTGCCGCCGTTGCCTGTCCACTAGACGTTCTGAATGCCGTCCGCAGGTCTCATCGGTTTGCCATCCTTGCAATGTCCCTTTCCAACCTACTGGATATACCCCAAGCGAACGATTACCTCCGCGGTTTACTCAATACCATGAACGAGTACGATCAAGCCAAAGAAGAACCCGACAAACCAAAATATGTAAAGGACGTCTAATGCGTTGCCTCTTCCTCGGGGCTAACCCACCACGGTAGAGATTATTCCGCTCCAAACTAGCAAAACGACAGGCTGCAGGCGGCTTTGCCGAATATACCGCATCATACACAGACGGGTCGGAAACGTCTTACCTTGTTTCACCCCATATAGTACGTTGTCTTACCCGTGTTCCATGTCTTCATCCAATTGATCTCGAACAGCCCTTTCCCCTTGACTATCATCAGACATTGCTGTCTCTTCTAGACGTACTTTCTGAAGTGTACAACAAGATTTCCCGCATTCTCGGTCCTTCTCCATTTTCACATTCTGGTCAGCATATGATGGGACCCCTTGGACTTCTCGCTCCACATCCGGGTGTGTCGTACCTATTTTCGGGTCAAGATGCGACGCCAAAACCCACGGACGAAAGTGAAGGAAGTTTATGGGGAATTGCGAATGCGCAAGCTCCTAACCACACCTATGGTGGTGGCATGGGAAGTCCGCCGCCAAGCTGGAATGCGGCGCTAGGCGATACCCTGCTCAAGGTGGATACAAAGTTCAAGGTGGGTGGTGTGGTAGTCACACCACTGGTAGCTATAGTGATTCCTCCGCAGAAAATAACTTCCACGTTGCTGAAAGAGCTTGATGCGGTTGCGCGGAACGGGATCAAGGATGAGTTGGCATCTCTAGATCCCTTGCTCCGTGGTGTTGCTGGGACAGAGGATATGCGTGAGCAGTACGACTTTGAGGGAAATGTATGAAGGATGGGCGTTTGGGCGCCCTTTGTTTGTCTTTTGTACTTTGGATTTGCATTGTATTGTGCTGTACATCACTGTATTCGTTTTCGCAGTTACCCTAGGCGCGTGACATCGGGAAACGCGTCAGGTCACAGGACGCGACCCGCGTTTGATTACTATTACTGTATTCAGATCAGCGGTCGTTCCGTCACTTTTCTCTTCACTTTATTTCTTGGATATCAACCAAGTGCTATGCCTCCTCCCAACAGTGTCCAATCACTCCTCAACGCAGACGTGCCAGATCCAACTGACTTCCCGACCGCTGACCTCCGTCAAGTAGATGCCAGCCTTCGGTGTACCATCTGCGGTGAATTATTCGATGCACCCATATCCCTCGCATGTGGACACTGTTTCTGCTCTATGGTGCGCCGAAAACAATATTCAAGTCGAGCATGATGAACTAAAGCTGAGGAACCCCTCTCCCAGTGCATACGAGAACACATTCTAAGAGAATCAGAGTGTCCAAGTTGCCGGAAGACCACCATGGAGGCGCATTTCAGAGTAAACCCGACTCTCGAGGGGGCAGTGTCTTCGTGGAAAGCGGCACGGTACGCACGATTGCAAGTTCCGTTAAATGGAACCTTTCACTGAAGCCCCTTAAATAATTATAGCGCCAACGTTCTACGGCTCTCTCTCGATGATGAACAGAGAACAAGTGCTGTACTTGATTCGAGTAATGTCCAGACTCCTCGTCGGTTTCAGACGCCTGTACAGAATGGGAGGAAGCGGAAACGTCGCCAAGCTTCTGAGGACTCGGATATCGTATGCCTGACTGGACCCTCGAACCCAACTGAATCGAGTGAAATTGCGGGGTCGTCTCCACTTCAGGAGAAGAGCGCCAGAAAAGCTTCCCGGCGACGTCAAAATATGGAGCCCTCGTCTGACCCGAGAGAAGAAGAACTGGAACAACGTGAGGTTAACCGCGTTTGTAGTTTTGGCGTGTTCATTGACCGGACGTTACCCAGCCAATGTGATGGTAAAGTGCCCGATATGTGGTATGCGTATGGAGCATCGATTGGTCGATCGTCACATGGACGGACCGGAATGTAGAGACGGTACAAGTGCGCCTCCGGCTAACACAACGTCTCGTCGCAAACCCATTTCGAGACCGAAGAGCTCTTCGAATTTAAAGGCGAAAGACGAATGGTCAAAAATTCTAGACAACAACCCGAAGAAAGGGAAGAACAGGGATAACAGGTGATCACCCGTCCTTGGTTTCCGAACCAAAACTAGTCCTGACCCGAGGGTGAAGCGATCCAGACGACGCACAGGAACGATTACCGAGGGTGTCATATGATGTTCTCAAGGATAAAGCCCTGAAAGACCTTTTGTTATCTCAAAAACTACCAGTTACGAGTGACCGCAACACATGGATCACTAGACACAGGAGGCAAGTTCTCTTCATCGAATGCCACTCCTGTATTGATATAATTCCCTGCTCAGATGGGTCATGATGTATAATGCAAACCTCGACAAGGCAACGGGTCGCAAGACCTCTTCAGAGTTGCGCACAGAACTGAAAAAATGGGAAGAGAATCAGAAAGGCCCTAGGTATGTAGTTGAGGATGGACCTGCCCACGAAGTGAGTTTCGTCAGTGTGTTGTAGACCCCAGCTCATTGCCAAGCCGTTCAGGTTGCGCATAAAGACCACTTCAACAAGCTTGTTGAGGAGGCGCAGCGAAATAATAAATTAAAGCCTCCAAAATCGGTGGATCTTTGTCTGGACGCGCCTCCGAAACACAACATCACCAACGGAACAGAGGTCGTCGAAGATAGTCAGGAGGAGCCTCTCTAGGCATCGGTGTACGTTTAGCCCTCCTCGCTAACACTATCTATGTCATAATGATACCAGTCTTTGTGGAGTGGCGGCAAAAGTAGGTTATGTACTATCATTTCATGTGAGCCGAATGATGTTGTCGGGGAGGTTTTTTTCCGTCTCAATCACTCTGATTATATACACAGGTTTCTCCAGCCACTCGATCGATTATCTCGTTGGTCGCAGCAATTTCCATCACAAAAATGTAACTCGGTGATTAGCGTCGACACGAGGTTCTAAGGTTCTGCCACGAGCCAACGCTTTCGAGTTCAGCACTCGCATCCTGGGCATGTTCTGACCTTGCTTTGTCTGACCTTGCTTTGTCTGAACATACTTCGACTTGGGAATTAACACGTGCCGGCGATGTTTTCCGATATCCACGTAAATTGTACCACCACACTACAGGATTGCGGTCCACCTCGCCACTCATGCTCTATTGCTTTGTCTCTTTAGCATGTCAGGATAACGCTTTGACGAGTGGCGAAAGGGATATTTAACACCCCGTTCGCCCAGAGAGACGCCACCAACTCCAAACCGTCTTAAAATGAGCAGGTTCTCGCAAAGCCTTTCAGTGAGCACTCACCGGTCAAACGTGTTTCGAGGTTTATTGAACCCGTCTCCGTTTAAGCTCCTTAGCAATCTCAGTTCACTCTCTATCGGAACAGATCCCACGTCAGAGGTAGGTTGGGTTGCATCATTCCACGTTCCGAGTGATTGACAGAGGAGTTTCAGGATAATAAGGTCGCTACCATCACCGAACAATTCCTCCCTCGAAAACAAGATGCTGTGTTCGGCGATCAGTTTGTTTTCCAAACGGGCTCCTTGCGCCAACGCATCAACGCAAAGTTGGTCCTCCTTGCCCCTATACCATGTGACGCGCCGCCATTCGCCAAGTCGGTAGCCTATTTCTCCAGCCTATCTGGTTCGATCAGTGCCACTGTGGTTCGTTGGTTTCCTTATGCATCTTCCTCCATTCTTCCCCAAAGAATGAAATCGCTAATAATGGCAATCGTTCCCTTTCAGTATCGTCTTCCAGGCGCTGAAAACCACTTCTTCCGTCTTTACCTTTTTGCACGTGGAGCCAATGTAAAAGTGACGTTGCCACCCTTTTTCCGCGGTGTCGTCAGCATCAAGAACCGCGACGACCATTGTCAAAGGAGCCAAATCCGCTGCTGCCGCGCGTTTCGCACCAGAATGCGAAGGGGATATATCAGGCTCGATTCTTGCGCTCTGGAGAATGATGACGAAGTTTATATCCACACGGAGGGAAAGGTAGAGTTACGCCTTATGCCGTTGTCGGCAAGTGAAGGAAGCGAAGAGGTGGGGTCTCGCGTTGGTCGCCATGTGCGCCGGATCTTCAGAACCACGCGGCATACGTAGGTCCGCCATCGGCGATCTTGTTTCTGGCATGGTGCTGGTCCCCTTGTCGTTCATTCCATTTATATCGCGCATTGTAACTATTCAATTTATTGTAGCAAGTCATGATCTAGCAGTGTTAGTAGTAACAGTGTATCTTCTCACCTGCGGGCCCCGCTAAGTAACAACTGAGATGTTTGGGTGTAGGAGGCAGTCAGCATTTGTCGGTCGGCGTATAAACTCAGGTGAGAGGGACGGTGTTTCATGACATCCGGAATGAAACTCGCGTTGAAGCGAGCAGTGCTTCCCGCATCTGCCGAGCTGTCTAAAACGGGCTCAAGCGCTCAAGCACTCTTTTGTTTGTCGGACTTTGGTCGGACTCATGGAGAATACAACACCTGCCTAATTTGGTACAAAGCAAGGCTTCTTGACCTTCCCAGTGGATCGCATGTTCGAGTACATATATACCCGGGGTTCCTGCCCTGTGTCACCACGCATTCGAACGGCCCCTTCGTGGTCTTTATTTCTTTGTTGGGGAAGCCATGATGGGCTATTCCTCGTCAGTGGAGGTCAGTCATGGATCAACATATCTTCCGAATGTGACCTCTGACCTCATTCGCAGAGCTCATCCTCATTCGAGAAGCTTAGTGTACTGGTAGGCGACTCCCTCAGCCAATCCTTGATCCTCGTTGATCCCTTTCGTCTTCTAGCACGCTGAACCACGCGGCACGCATAAGATTCATTACAACGCGTCCAGCGATTGGGATTTCATCTTGGAAACCCAGGAAGCAATAGATATGTCTCTTGCTATTCCGCACTATCGCGCGAGACATCAACCAGTTGACCACCGTTTGAACATGTTCGTCGGTGCTGACATCGCCCCCGTGAAATTGCAAGTTGTAAGTCCTGACTAACTAACCTCTGTCCGTCGGACCGCGTTTCTAACGGTGGCGCTACAGTGTCGCCCGGTGCCTCGTTGCAAATTCCACCTAGAGATCCGAGCTGAGATGTCCAACGTTACCGTGTGGCTCCCCTCTGACTTTAGAGGTCACATCCGCTACTCTGGCCAAGCATCGTTCTCCACTGGTTTCGTAGACCGCATGATGGCAAACGTTCGCCTGAATGAAGATACCTCCGACCAGTGGGACGGTGATGAGGTGCTCGTTCATACCAAGGGCACCGTAACATTCCGGATGTGGGATGTTCACACCAACACTGCCGAGAAGACCCACAAGGGAACGTGGAAGCGCATGTTCGGTGGGTCGAGGAAGAACGAGGCACCTCACAGCATCAACTGGGATTTCTTGCTCGATGCTTAGATTTCGATCTTTTGATTCGATTCGTTCGTCGTCTATATTTTGCTTTCGTTCGCCTTTTATCAGGAACAGTGATAGGACCCATAGGAACTCACCTATTTATGCGTTTGCTCCACCGATCAGTTCTGTGTAGCCACTTTGACCTGTAGCCATCGTTCGTTTGCTCTTACATATATTGTAGCCTCCCTCCCATCATTATCATCATCACTGTAGCCATAGTCGTCAACTGGACTTTCCTCAAGATACGTAACACATATAATTCGCCTTCTGATCACAGTTGGCAGAGAATTCAGCAGTCTTCTGAGACAAAGTCTGCATCGTGTGAGGAAGTGGCTAGCTCATGGCACGACGGCCTCCTGTGAATCGGCGGTTGGCCCTTCTTACGGTATCTTTGGCTTCCAAGCCCAAGCCATGCATTGCTCACCTTTCGCCAGCGCCAAGATCATATCATGGCCATCCTTACTACTTACCTCTGGCCCATCAGCGCAGATCAAAAAGTACCGACTCAATACGTACTACGGTACTGTTCGTCCGAGGCCATAGACAATCCGTCGCTAGGAGGAGCTCCGCCGGGGATACGTTCAAATCAGGATTCCTTGGCTCTCAGGATGGCCAGATCAACACCAATCAGTCTGAATCGGTGACTCATCCGTTCTCATGATGCGACTTCCAAGTACACTGGATGGCTTCGGTCTCACGATCCATGACATTGACGAACGCTGACTGAGAATAAAAATGAGGGCGAACAGTTGGTGCGCTGAATAACTCTTGGACTCACGCGCTGTAGGAACGGAACCCTTCTGCTCATGATGATGTTCGTCACCGGCTCTCTAGGCTGGAGCCTCAAGAGTGAGTGATACCGTGACGCGTCAAGCTACGGAATGAGACTGATAAGCCATCTTAGTCTTCACAAGCACTCTGACCGCTGCGGCTATAGTGCTTACTGTTTATCGAGCAGTGTTTCGCTGCTTGACGCGAAAGCTTTGGTGGGAGGATGCATGTGCGGCCGTCGCAGCGATGTGCAGCGTCGCTTCCGTGGTTTCCACTTGGGTACGATTCAAAGAAAGTGAGTACGTCCAGGTATCTTTCTGGCAAATGTACTGACGCAAATAGCTGGACAAGCTTCTATAATCGCGTTCTGGATATACATACTCTCTTATCCTACCGTCATATGGTCTGTGATCCTCTCTCGGTCCTGCCAACTTTCAGCTTACCACGCTCATTTTCTGAAAGGGCTGTGCGACTGAGTATCTTGCTGTCGATCTCACGCATCGTGCCACCGTCGCGTAGTTGCCGTCGAGCGATGGCTTTTCTCGCGTGTCTATTTGTCTCGTTGTGGATCTCATTGATCGTCGTGTTTGCATGGAGATATGCGTCTTGCCATGATGGGTGGAAAACCCCACGCTTTAGTGGGCCAGCGCAGACTTTGACAGAACCGGTGGTCATCTTCGAACTGATCAGTACGTCTCTCCTTACTTCGGACCGGTCATACTCAAATTAGGAGGCAGCGGACATCATATCTGACTCCACCCTCATCATCCTGCCAATCTATTCCTTTCGATCCGTAAAACTGCCCCCATATCAGCGACGATTGATCATTGCAGTGTTCTCTTCCAGCATTTTTGTTACGATTCTTTCCTGCCTTCGCGCTGCGTGCCGATTTTACAAGATCTTGAAGCTAACGAGTATAGCGATTGATGTTGAGGTTTGTGATACTATGTATATCAACCATTCGTATCCAATTAAAGGTCCCACCCTTGGTTAACAGGTCGCTTGTTCGTTATTTGTGTGTAATTCTCTGTTTGTTACGACACGCGTCTGTCGTTTGATGCGCCGCAAGGGTGCCACCGAAAATGTTTTTCAGCTCACTACCGTCGACTTAGATCTGGGCACTCTTGGCGTTTCAGAAACCGCTTCCAACGATAGTCATATTTTGACCATTCCGAGCGATGAAACCCACTTGAAAGGCAGGGAATGCACCATGTCTTGCCAAGAACCACTAGGTGAATTCAGCACTGGCAAGCAACTTCAACCATTTGTCCCGAGCCCGGTCAGCGAGGGAACTGCGGTCCCTGCTTAGCTCCCTGGAATGGGATGTTCTGTTGTTTTGTTCCGAGCGCCCAGCAGCCAACCACTGCATGTCGGAACAGCTGCTCTATTCTCTGGGCGATACCTTCGGAAGGCACGCTCGCTCCTCGGTTCCCCCCTGTCTCTGTCAACCCCGGTATGTTTTCGTTATTGTTGAATCTGGCCAGGGTTGACAACGCGTGCACCTTGAAGATACCACTGCCGATATATGTACCGTCAGAGCAGTCACATAGCTGTCGAACGTGGGTTCAGTCGCATTCCCTCTGCGGTGACACTTGCAAGATAAGGACTGGCGTTCCTGACGGCGGAGTGCATTCCCTGAGCCTGTGAGCTTTATGATACCCTATAAATCTCGTCGCTCCAATATGACCATGCAGCCATCTCGTCCAACATGACCGCCACTTATCAATTTTCCGAGTCGACGATGTTGAGTATACGAGGTGCCCATCCCGTTGTTTTCGGGATTCTTCAGTGGCTGATCGGCTTCATAGTCGCGAGCAGTGTGCTGCAGTTTATCGGAATATTGCTGTCACTGTTCCGTTTGTGGTTCCGTTCACGAATCAGACGGTTGTGGTGGGAGGACGCTTCAGCATTCGTTGCATGCGTCTGTGCTATTATATTGTTGGTTGCAGAGTGGACGTACTTGGGTGGCGGTACGTATCGGATCTTCTTCAATGTAGATGTCAGGTCTCACAACTGTGTATACAGGATGGGAGGTTGCTGTCGTCTCGTTCTGGATATATGCTCTGGTGTTTACTGTTGTCGTATGGTGTGTTGCAACATGGCTACACTACTCGCTCGTACTCAAGGTATCTGCTAAAGGGCTGTGCGTGTGAGCATACTGTTCTCGGTAGCTCGTATCGTCCATTCTTCGACGAACATGCGCCGCATGATGACTGCAATAGCTGCCTCGTTCGGTGTGATGTTCTTAGTCGCCATGATCCTGAAAATTTGGTGGTTCGCTGCGGATGACACATGGCTCAAGCAGACCTCATTCTACACCAGGCCCGCACGGTGGATGCCTCATTCGATTTACATTTATGAACTGTCCAGTGAGTATATGCATTGCTTATCCTGGCGGATGTGACTGAAAGCGGGCAGGCGACTGTATCTCCGATTTCATCCTCGTTGCCTTGCCCGTGCGGATGATGTGGAGTATGAATCTTCCGACGAAGCAGCGACGCATGATCATCGCGATCTTTTCTTCGGGCGTCATCGTGACAATCATATCAATATTCCGTGCAGTCAGTCAATTCATGAATCTTTCATCTCTTGTTGGAGTGGCTACGGACATTGAGGTATGACTGTTTTCTAATACTTCAGCGCAAATCTAGTCTTACGCCTTTACCCAGGTAGCTTTATCTATCATCACTTGCAATTCGCTCGTTGTCGTCACAGTACTGTATCGGGTTTTCCAGCGCCGACATGTCACCGACCCTGAGGAAGGTGACGACTACACGACACCCGTGACCGTCAGGGTAACACAAACGCTGACCACGATCGACTTCAGTGTTGCCCTAGAGCCTTCAGGGGATAGCAGCAAACAAGCCGACTTGGAGAAATCTTCCGAGACATCTGCCGTGAACTTGAGCCACCCTGCCTAGCCAAGGCACACAGTATACCCCTCTGATTCATCTCATTTTGCACCAATACTAGTACTTTGTACCATGCTTGAGCTCTGCTTTGATACGTTTCTCGAATGGGGTCAGCCCAGGTTTATAGATGTGACATACCTATGCATATAATGGTGCTCGATATGATACAGATGTACAAAGACAATGGTGGAGATCCATTACGCCTCATTGTGTGATCCTGCAGTAGCGAGACATTTTTCGAGAGTCTCCAGAAGCGCAGGGTTCTCAAGTGCGGCTGCGACGCGTTCCTTGTCGTTCAGTTGCTTGTTCACTTGACAGATTTGTGGGTGGGTCTGAGTTTACCTTTATGTGGAATGGGCGTACCTGCCATTTCGC
>JBBPRJ010000346.1:0-10885 GCA_038092975.1 Chalciporus piperatoides | reverse complement strand
GCCGCCATCTGCTCGACACTTCTTCTGGCATTTGTGTAGGCAGAGGGTTGGATGCATAATCTCAGACTTCAATAGACCAAAAGACCCCTTCGTGGTAAGATGAAAAAACCAACCCTTTTCTCCATCTTGACACTCCTCGACCATCCAGACCTGTCAACGCCCATCAATATCCCGTCTTCTCCTCGCTTTCGAGGAGACGTTCCTACGCAGAACTTCAGGGTTAAATGTCAACTTGTCCGTCTACAAAGTAACGTTATGTGTCGCTTGACAACTCTTCGAAGGCCTACACGAGGGCTGACAATCGAAGGACCCTCGTACGGCACCTTCCATTTTATATCCTGCTAATTCCACTCTGGATCAGTGTTCCGGCTTGTAGATCGGCGGCCTATGAGCCTTGAGCCTTGAGCATGGTGAACTCGAATGTGCACCTTGACGTTTCCCCACTCACTTGCTGTTCACCGACTGAACCTGAGCGTTCCCAAATTCCATCTGATCGAACCAAGGAACGAGGCGAGTCCGGATTAATTACTCCCCAAGCGAAACACAATATGAAAATGATCAAAAGGAATGTCAGCGTGGTCTTGGAACGAATGGGGATGATGCTCAGGGGAAGCCAAATGGAAGCTTGCGGGGAAGTTAACCGAGAGGTTCAGTTTGTTTGGGACCCGAACAGAAATTTCATTGTAATGCCTGAAGTTCACGAGGTGAACTTCTTTGACATGCACTATAGGCACCGAGTCAAGTCCTTGAAGCCCTCGACCTTCAAGTTTGCGACGCCAACGCAACGATTCCGGGTGACCACGAAGTTTGGCGGTCAGTTCAAGTGAACGAAACATGTGAGGCCTCAACGAGTCACTAACAGTGAGATCGAATATTATAGAGGTAACAGGGTCATGCTAGCACGCTGCGGCCACATGATAGCGCGTATCGTGATGTATATGATCACGCCTCCCCCTTCCTGACTATTTGGTCTAGGCTTCAATCTTGCCACAGGGACGCTGGGGACCGAGGACGTCATTCTCTGTTTCCAAGTGCTTGTGTAATGGCCACGGATAAGTCACGAAGCTGAGTTCACGAGGTAAACTTTGACATACGCTTTAAGCACCGAGTCGAGTCCTCAGGCTTGAAGGGTTTGATCCTTGAAGGGTTTGATCTGCCCTTTTTGCAGCATACTATGTAGTAAGTCGTATTGCCAAACGGTGATACCGTCGACAATTGACACTAGGTCGTGACAAGCCGCAGACTCGTCACCTCAACCCCCGCATTGCACCTGTAGAAAATTTGACCAAGTTGGATTAGGCCCCAATCTTCCTGTCAGTGGCTGACATCGATGCCTGAGGGAAATCAAGAATCGAAGGCCGCACACTCGGCTAATACTCAATAGCGATGTACGTTGTTGTACGACATCCCCCGTGGTGAGCGCAATCACAATGATTGATCTCGCAACTGATTATCTCAACCATTCTTCCTGACCGGCAAGATAATAGATTTGACTGATGTGGAATATTCAGCCGAAAACCGCGACGGATACTGAGGGTTATAAAGTCCAATACTCTCCATCTGCACCGTCATTCCAAAGATTTGACACGAGTCCTCATCCCCAGCAGTCTTGGATTACTGATTCAGATACATTTCGCTCTGCACTATGTCCCGTTCCCCGTTTTTCGATAGGCTTCGCTCTATTGCGGGATTAGCGACGTCCACTTTGACTTTGCTGCAGTTAGTCGGTCTGCCCGTAGCTGGGGCCTTCGACATCTCTGCAAACACGAACGTAAGTCCCAGTGGTTTCTCAATGGTGTGCGACTCCGTTCTGACGCCCTGCCCCAGCTTGCTGTGTAAGTCCCGTAGCACGCCAAACTCCATGGTCGCGAGTCTGATTCGTTTATCATGACCTTCTTGATACAGGTACTGGGGTCAGAACTCGTACGGCGCTGCCCATCCCGATGATCCCAGTAGATGGCAGCAACCTCTCGACTACTACTGCAAGGTGAGACTAATTGTGTCTCCAGCATCACTCACTCAGATTCTGTCAATAGGATGACACCGTCGACATGTTCCCAATCGGCTTTCTCATAGACTTTAACAGCACAGGCGGCCTTCCGACTATCAATCTGGCCAACGTAAGTTTATCACTATTCCTTGTACATTCACAACGAAGCGCTCACACCTCGGACGCAATGCTCGAATCGAACGGCTCCGGCAGTCATGTCCAGGCCCTTACTTCCCTGGTACCTCTCTTCTGAACTGTGCCTTCATGGCGCCCCAGGTCAGGGCGTGCCAGGACAAGGGAAAGGCTGTCACGATTTCGCTCGGCGGTGCGACAGGCTCTCCAAATCTCCCGGACGATGAAGCGGGTAAGGCGTTTGCGCACCTCATATGGGACTTGTTCCTCGGAGGGAAGAGCGCCACGAGACCGTTCGGCGACGCGGTTTTAGACGGGTGAGTCTCTCATGTTTCGTGTTGTGGTGCGAATGGGGATATAAAATGCTCATGGTGGTATACGAAGTATTGATATGGACATCGAGGGAGGTTCTCAGACTGGCTTTGTTGCGTTCCTGACGACACTCCGTGCGTTGATGGACGCTAGTAACAAGAAGTGGGTATCCAGCTCTCTGAATCAGAATCATGGATTCTACTCACGATCATTCTATTCTGAAGATATTACATTACTGCAGGCAAGTATAAATGCATTGCTCTCTCGTCTTCCTAAATATCCGGTGACACCTCGTTAGCTCCGCAGTGTTTCTTCCCAGACCACTGGATCGGCACTACACTCGACCACTTCGGCTTTGATGCTGTCTTTGTGCAATTCTGTAGGTACTGTGTTCAGCGAGGGATTTCGTTCGCCTAACTGTCATAGATAACAACTGGTGTGGGCTCCAGAACTATGATAACCCCAATGTAAGAGCCTCTTGTTCATCGCCTACCCTGGCTCACTGACTCTCGCACCATAGGCTTGGAACTTTGATACCTGGTAAGAGCCACCCGGCGCTCGTTGATCGGCGCAATCTGACTCGTGAATCAGGGATAACTGGGCGAAGAATACCTCCCCGAACAAGAACGTGAAAGTGTACCTCGGCGCCCCAGCATCGTCCACCGCTGCGGGTTCCGGCTACGTTGATGCCGCCAGGCTGGCTACTATCATCAAGGAAACCAAGAGCAAATACAGCTCTTTTGGAGGCGCGATGCTGTGGGATATGTCTCAGGCATACGGTAGGTCTCATCTTCAAGTCGCAGTGCTTGAACAACGCTGACCGAGTACGCCGCAGCGAATGATCGATATGGTGTCGCAGTGAAGAAAGCGCTCATGGGCACAAATCACGTTGACGAGGCCAGGATTACGGCTTCGGGCAATTGTGAGAACCTGTCGTCTTGGAAGTCTAACGTTGTCGTACGTTATCCCTCCACCACTTTGGAGGGAACTAGTGGTCTAAGAATTTTTTTTTCTTCCAGTACTTGGGCGATGACAGGGTTGCTTATGAGTACGTCCGAGTCCTCGTGAATCGAAACGACGAGGTTGACGTGGATTTTCTCACAGCGGTCGTGTCTGGAGTGCCAAGTGGTGGTCGTACAACGACATTCCAAGGGGTACGCATTCTGGGTGTGTTCTTGTTCGACGACTGACGCTGGTGATGGCAGGTGCTGTCGATGTATGGGTTGACGAAGGGGCTTGCGTGACCAGCACCGCAGCCTCCTTGAAAGTTCAGATGGAAGAAGCGGCCCAGGACTTCTTTGAGAACCTCTTCCACATCGGGTCCCATGGTCATTATTGAATGGGATGATGAAAGTTCGATCGATCGATGGGTCCAGTCCGCCTGGAGATGAATGCGTTTCTCAAGATTTGTATGATCGTGTATGATGCCAGTAGTGTTTGACCGTTCGTGGTTGTATGCCTTGATTCCTTCTTGTTCTTGTACTTGTTTGCCGAATGTGAACTGTATTGCGACTATCACCGGTTTGTGGCAGGTGGCGGTGCACCTCCCCTTTCTGCAATGCCGCCAACCAGAACGTCGAAGAGAGTGAACACACTTCAAAAGAGGCACAAGACCAAGGACGCTCCCGTGGCAATCCCAATAAGTGACATGCCCAAAGATCTTGCGCTCTGTACGCACTGGATATACAACCTGATCATAGTCTGTTGTATTGACCGTGTTCGTAGGTCAGATGGTGTACCCACTTGATGCGTCTGCTCGCACAGCTTTCAGAACGCGTGACGGAAAGGTAAGGGAAATCTTTGCCGTTCACGTACCATCCGCTGTGTTCGCCCTCGGCGGACATGCGTCTCACCAACCATGGCAACACAGAAGTTGACCGCACATCAATGGGCCGTGTATGATTTCACACGCAAGATTCCGCGAGGCAGGGTTACGACCTACGGCGCACTATGCAAGGCGCTTGGAGCCGGATCAGCGCGTTCAGGTGTGTATTATTCAAGCGGGAGCGCGGGGGGGCTGACGTTGACATAACACAACGGGGTTGTATTTCTAGTGGGGAACGCACTACGACATAATTCATTCGCGCCGTTTGTTCCTTGTCACAGGGTTATCGCTTCGAGTCTGTATATTGGAGGGTTCTTTGGCGAGTGGGGTACGCTCGGCGCGGACGCCCAGGCAGGTGGTGCTGAGAAGGAAGACACATTAGGCTCAGAGAAGAAAGTGGGTGGTCAGAATACGAGGGATGCAGGGCGCCAGTGTCAAAGGAAGATGGAGATGCTCGCGATGGAAGGTGTTGGATTTACGCTTGACGGGTATCTTGCGGACGAGAGTTTGCTATGGCAGGGATGAGTCAGGGGCCCGAGTGTCGCATATGGCGCCGTGTACGAGGTACGTTAGTTGTCAAAGTTCGATCCTATTGGCTCATATCTCTCCAGCATGAATATAATTAGAACTGCCAGACTGTGTCGATCCCACTAGGCTCTTTCAACAACAAACCACCACTACTATTCTCTCATTCCCGGGGGTCTCGAGATACTTGCGAATCATTTGCCCTCGATAGTATTGCGTTGATGATTCGGGGTTTCTGGAAGTCGTGGAACCGAACAACGTTAAGTGATACTGAGGGCAAGGTACGTGATCATGGCTTCCTTCAAGTTGTCGAATATGCATATCGAACCCCGCCTTTTCAGCCAATGAAAACCGAACCGAACATTGTCGGGTAATTCTATGAGTGAGGTAAAGAGGGCTCAAATTCTCTCGAAAGGGTCTCGACCCAGAACCGTTCGACTTCTTCAATTGTAAACTTTAAAAGCTGATTGGCTGCAATGGAAACATGAACCTGGTCCAAACCGAAGAAGGCTGGTTCTCATAATGTATTGACCGGGACCTTTCATCGAGACCCACAGGTCAGGATGCATAAAGCGAGATGGTTGGGATGAACACCAGCGCCGAATTCGACGTGACGCCAATCCTCCCTTGCTGTACCACTCATACCCTCGCCAGTGCTAGTCCATGATGTTCCAACCTCGGTCCGATACAAGGCTTCGCTCGATTGGAATCTTCGCTGCGTTGACATTCCTGCAATTTGTTGGTGCGTTCGACCTCTCCGCGAATTCGAACGTAAGTCCGAGTCGCTGTTCCGCATGATGATTTCTCTCCGACGTCCTATTCCAGCTCGTTGTGTGAGTCCCACTCTTGCGCGTATGGTTCTGCGCCAAACGCTGCGATCTGAACCTGCGCCCACGACGTTCCTTGACATAGATATTGGGGTCAAAACTCGTATGGCGCTACTCATCCCAACGATACTAGCACATCAGGAAAATCCTCTCGGTCACATTTTGCGCAATATTGTAGCATCGTACAAATTTCACTGCATTGCAGCAGCATTGACCGTAATCGCACGGCAGCGTGAACATGACCGTTCCGGAACATATATTATTACCTATCACGCACCGGGACTTGAACCAGAGCATTGTGAGCAACTACAAAAAGTTCATATACCATTACACCACAGGAGGAACAAAAATTGAAGCCGACCTGGTTATTGTAATCCAAACACTAATTGACTACCTGTAGAATATGCTAGTACTAGACTACCGTGATACAGGTGATCGAGGCTACTAAATAATAGTCAAGTATGCATGCCGGTCACTAAACGAATTTACAAAGAAGCTATTGCACTCCTCGAGCACGTTGCTGCTCGTCCACTGTGCGGGCGCGACCCTGCCAAAACACGGCATAAGATGAACACTGCGATGAATGTCCGAGATGGGTACAATGCTACACAAACGATCTCCGTTGTGTCGCGCCCGCGACACTTTGTACATCCCATGGTTTGCGCATGGGGCCGTTGTGAACGGAGTGAACCACTCGACATATGCGAGGTGCGTCGCCACTTGTTGTCCATTGCCGAACAAGATCTCTTGTGAACGTGGTGGGATCGAGAAGACAACCCGCACTTGGGCAACTCGATAACCTACCAATATCACAGTTAGTGAGCGGACATCCCTATAACTCAAGCTTGTGTTAAATCACTAACCTTCGACACCAATATTCCCTCCTTCACCAACTTTCACAAGTGCCGTGTCGAAGCGGCCGGGAACCGCTTTTCCTCGTGGGTCAGCTCGCTCTGGTTGACAGTGGATGGCATCAACAGTCGTGCCCAGCACTTCGTACCCAAGACCGTTGATGGCATGGAATTTGATCCTATGGAAGACCGGAACAGATGCAAACGGAAGGGCGACATGGGCAGCTACACGCTCGAGCTGCCCGGTGTTGAGGGTTGGATCCTGGACACGCACGACAAAGCGTGAGAGTCCTTCGACAAAGTGTTGTGCGTGGTATGAAGTGGTGAGTACATTGAAGTAGACTTTCTTCACCGAGGGATGCTTCGTCATCTGTGTTGTGCGACCATAACATAGGTCGGGTGGCACACGTTCGTGTGCGTCAGGTGCTGCGGGTGGTTGCTCTCTCCATCTGACGAAATTGCGGTGCCACATTATCTTTTCGCGTCGCTCCAGCCAGCGCGTCATTTGGTAATACTCTTCTTTATGGTTTGTCGCTCGATAAGCATCCTTCGCGAGGTCAATGTGAAGACGTTCAGTGGACTCTGTCGAGTAGTTGTCCGTCGTTCCGAATAGCTGAATCATGTGAATATAATGGCATAGAGAATGAAGTTTGGGGAGATTGAAGTGGGTACGAATTCCGAGATCAACAAAAATGGACTTGTTGGCGTGAAAGCGATGTAGTGCTTCATCGAGCATAGGCAGAGTCTCGGTGGTATGACATGGATACTGGGCCAGGTAAATGAAGTCGAGGATCGCGCGCGTGACACGAAGCAAGCGCGCCGGATGGAAGCCCCCAGGAAGAGGAATGTCGACGATAATTCCGAGGAGAAATCAGCAAATTTGATCGTGTTCCATGCTGCTGACTCGCGACAACGATGTAATCCCTTTCATGAAAAGGCGGATGTTATGATTTGGAGGAAGCCGACGACACCGCGCGTCGATTTCGGCCTCACTGCAGCTCGCTTTGATCCAACCAAGCAAATGCTTCAACATGCCTTGGTAAAGTTGATGAAGGACGTCCGGAGTGATTGACACGAAGATGTTCAGGTAGGGATGCTTCTCCCAGAATGGTTTGTAGACGGGCTTGATACTGATCTCTGCACATGCCCGAGTGAATGCAACATAATCATGGTCGACGAGTGCGAGTGCATCAAGGGCGGCGGCTAGGTCTCGCAGCGACGCAGGTGCGTCCTCGCTTTCAAGCTCGTCGTGGGCGATGTCGCACTTTGGGCATTCGCCCGTCTTGGTGCCTGTAACGAGGACCTGTTCAGGATAGTCTCCTGAGTAACATGCAATGATCGGGTGCACACGACGTACAACACCGTCACCGCTCGTCATCTCCGTCCCTTCCCGCCCGGCTTTCTCCAATGGTTCGAGGATATGGCGCATACAGGCATGGAATAGGTTCGTGAGGGCGCGTCGGCGTGCGGCTTTGTTAGAGATGTGTTCGAGGCGGGTTACAGGCAGATAGGCGAGGAGGATCCAGCCGCCTCGTGAGGGCTTTCGGTGAATATCTTTTGCAAGGTTTCCTATAGTCATATACACCGGATAGCATGCTTTGTTGCGGAACATTGTCACCTGGGTTTTGTCAGATGAAAGGATGACCGGGATCACTGTAGCTCCCGGTTTCGAATGCTCGAGTTCTTTCTGCATATGAAAATCAGTTTATTAGTTATCGACAGTGCCGCGAATGTCGTACCTGGACATTCCACCACCACTGGCCTGTGTGCATATCATAATACATCCGTTTGGACTTCTCGGGATCAGAATAATGACGCTCGGGGGCAAAAACCAAGTCATTCGCGAAATCTGGATCTCCGTACAGTGCGTGAACACACTCCATAACGTCCCGCGAGAATATGTCGAACGCCTCGCCTGCCAGCACGATCTCCTTGTGCACGAATGGCGGTCGTTTGGTCGGAAGTTTGTCGATGATGCGATTCAGTTCCGGCGTGTTTTTGTACGAGAGATCGAGGGCGTCCGATACCTAGCATGACAAGTTTAGCACAACTTGAATCGCGTATGGCATTGCAAGCTTGCAATAATGACTTACGCCTTCAATTTGGAGTAACTCCGTGAATGCGGTGGCACCTGGGCCACGGAGCTGTGCCCAGCATGCTACCTCATAGTCCATGCGCGATTTGAACGGCGCATAAATGTTCTGCTCGGACGAGGCACCAAGGGCTGCTTGATAAGTTGAATAGGCGGCGCTTTGCTGGGAGACGGGTCGGCCAGGTTGTCCGTAGGGAAATGGAGTGACAAACGGCTTCTGTGAATGGCTGAGACCAATTCTGGCTTGATGGTTGGGGGGAGGATTATCGACCTCGTCTTCATTCATTTCTTCGTCATTGTCGTGCACTGGCACAGGTTCCCGCGGGGGCTCCCAGCCCCCCTCGAGCGCTGCATCGATTTCTTCATCCAATCTGTCGTCTACATCCTCTTCATCATCTGACGAGTCTGAGGATGGTGGGGCCTCACCTGAGTAGGTGCCATAAGTAAGAAAAGTGCTAAGGACAAGGGAGGACAGAACAATCTTACGATCTGACATGAGGTCATGTACGGGAGAGCCCAAGGGAGGTGAGCGGCGTGAACTTGAACTAATCGGAGAGAGGCGTGAACTTGAACCAATCGGAGGTGAGCCAGAACGATGCTCAATATCTTGAGAGTGGGATATGTCATGCTCGGATTGGTCGGCAAGATCATCAGCTGATGGGGGGAAGTGAGGGTGATTTGATTCGACAGATTGATAAGCGTTAAAGTTATTTGACATGGGAAGGATTCGAGGAGCAAGGCTGGCATCATCGTCGTGGTCTGCAGCCTGAGGGTCATTCTGTTGTTTATAAATTGCTCGACAACGAGGCTTGCGGGTCAGGGCTAGATGGCGGGAGTAGCCAGCGATTGAAAAGCTGCCATTGCAACCTGCACAGACGATCATGGTGGATAGATGTCAGGATGGATAAAACTGGCACAGTCTGTGTCACGACTCACCGGATAGACAGTTTCCCGCCACGGTCCGATATCCACTGTGCTGATTTGAGGGGTGAAAACGTTGACTCTCGGGCCGCTCACGAGTTCCTGACAAGGGGCCTTCAAACCTATAAGTACTTGGGGGTCAGGTTATTTCCAATCGAGCGGAAAAATTTGAAACTCACCTCAACCTCGCATTCAAGTTGTCGAATGTCGTACACCAACGTCCACCATATCCGAAAGGAACTCGACCCGATCGTGATTGCCGCCAAAAAAAGGGAGCTAAAGAAAATGATATCGTCAATGCCTCAGGATGACTTACCAAAGTTGGTTGCGCCCGAAGGCAGCGCGGCTTTGCCTCCGGCCGACAACGCAGGACAGAAGGACAGCAACTTACCTTCCGAGACAAGTGAGTCCATTGCCTGGCATATATTTAACCTTGCTGACGGAGGGATCTGCGCACAGGACCTGTCCGCAAGGCCAAAGAAGCTGCCAAGGAAAATAAAGGTATCAGTGATATTCAAGTTACCGAGTGATTCCAAAAAAAAAATAACCTTGGTTTCGATGACAGTGTGGCAGGCCGACCGTGCAAAACGCAAGCGTCCTGACACCAACAACGAAAATATACCTGAGGGGGAACCTAAGAAGCCAAAGGAACGTCGCAAAAGCAAGAACTTGAACCAAGGTGAGTACTAGTAGTACACAGCGACTGAGTGATGGGAATATTCCTGATGCTCACCGTGCAATAGATTCGGAGACGACTCGAGTTGGCAGTGTGGAGGATAGAAAAGAAGGGGATGTGATGTTGGGTGAAGCAAAGGGATACGCCTCACAGAAGAGATGTGAGTTACTCGAGGCAGTCTCGAGGCTGATGACATCATCTTGATCGCTTACCTGCCCCCTATCACAACTTCTCCGTTCCCACCTCATGTTGCACAACCAACTCGTGCTAGATGTGTCACAGTCGAAGCGAGGCCGCGGCGCTCCCAGCAAAGGTAAAGGGACAACACGCACTGCCGGGAAAAATGCCAAGGCATCCATTGGAGTACTGGAGGATTCCGAGCTCAGTTCAAGCGGGGCAGAAGAAGGGGATAACAAGAACAGTACTCACATTCATGGCATGGATGAAGACGACTCCTATGCTGGATCGGAGGCAGAAGACAGCGGTCACGAGAGCGATGACGAGTGTTACGAACGCTCCTTTTCCTTATCCTAATCATGCCTACACTCCACTATGATCACTAGGTTTCCCTTCGTCCTTTGGACTTAGTCGTTTCACTTTCTCTTTCACTATCTTATCTTATCGCATCACGTGACTTACTTACATAAGCTAGGTCTAGACCTTCGCTTACTAACTGATGACTCACCGATCACTCGTCAGCATCAGCCAGCATTACTCATCATATGACTCACGCT
>JBBPRJ010000345.1:0-10893 GCA_038092975.1 Chalciporus piperatoides | reverse complement strand
TGGAGCGGTGTAACGTTGTGGTTCGAAGTAAAGAATCGATTAGAACTCAGATAGGCTGAGTCTGAATGTAAGTACATGCAGCGTGGTAATAACTTACTATACTAGAAGTATACGCTACATTTAACACAATCGATTCCGTTGCGTCTGCTAACGCCTCGAGCTGGGCCATAGGGCTCCCCACGGATATGCTAAACGCAGGTATTCCCGGCGGTTTAGAGGACTGCCCTCCGTTGACGGTTCTCCCCTTCGGACACGCATTCGATACATGCCCCGGGCCGCCACAGTTGAAGCAAAGGCGCTCTGATACGCGCCGGTCGTGTTCTTCTTTACTCAGCAGGGGCTGGCCTCGACCTTTCGTCCCTGGCCCTGCTTTTCTACCAGCGGGGTCCGGGTTGTTGCCAGTAGGCGGCTTCGAGTCGTTCTGCCGACCCTGATGAGGGTTCCTCGGGAAGCGTTGTCGCCTCCCCTTCGGGCGGTGTTCACCGCCGTTCTCCTTAGGTGCGTTAGCCTTTGGATCCGGTTGCGTACGCTCCGCTCCCTTACGAGCCCGTTTCTGATCCCGTCGATCAGATCGTCCAACCCCAACGGAGCTCGCTATCTCAATCACCTCGGCTGAGGCAATCACCTCCTTCAAGGATGACTTCTCTGGATTCAGCTTGTCTTTCCACAGCTCGCTCTGAATGTAGGTCGTGAAGCCAAACCAAAGCTTCATCACTTGGTCTCGTTCACTAACGTCTCCAATTAGGTTCCAGAGTTCGGTCAGATCCGACACATACTCGCGAACCGATTTCTCCTGCTGAAAAGTACGCCGCAGTCGCTCTCGCTGCTTTGTCCGGAAGTCAATGGGAAAGCAATGGTTAAACATCTCGAGGAAGAAGCCCCCCAACCTCCATCGGTAGGGGTCTCCAGCGACTTCTCGAATGTAGAACTCGTGTGCCTTATCGCTCAAGAAATGCGACAGCACGAACACCTGGTCCCGTTTTCTAACCTGCCCGGTTTTCACGTACGCAGTCCCTTCAGTCATAAACCGATGAAACGCTCGCGAATCCGCAGCGCCGTTATATTTGTTAGGCGGGATCGGTTTGAGCTTCCCATAGCCCGACCCCTTATCCTTCCTTTTATTAGATTTTTTCTTATGTCCAGACCCGTTGCGCTTGCGGCGCTTATGTGATCTATGCCCCCCTCCCCTGGAGGAGCCCGACGAGGAACGAGACGAGTCGGACGAGCCCGATGATGACATTTCAGAGTCGGAGGAAGTAGAGGACTCCCCGGAGTCGCTACTGCTATCACTCGAGTCTGAGGAATCGGATGGCTCGTCACGTCTCCTAGATGATCTTCTGCTTGAATAAATTCGGGTCGGTATGGGTTTCTGGATTTGCTCCAATGCCCGACCGAGGTAACTCTGAGGCGCGATCTGCTGCGAAGGCTCGATCACGCGGACGATAGACGTCCTAGGTTTCTTTCCCTTTGTTTTCAGGGTTTTACTGATCATTTTTTCGATTGGATTAGGCGTACTCGCGTCGAGCGGTCGCCTTCGCGGTGTATGAGGTGATCCCTCTCGCTTCCCAGTCGATTCACGCCGCTTCTTATGCTTCGAGCGATGTTTTCCCTTTTTCTTAGGTTCAACGAATATCTCGTCGTCTGTGGATAGTGGGTCATCGACGCTCCTCACTGTATTGGAGGGACCGGCATCGTCGTGACGCGCCCAGTGATCAAGCTCTGCTCGTTGGGCTTGTACGTCGAGATCAGCGAGATCTACCTCCAGCTGACCCCAGTTCCTAGGGTCTACGCCCTTTCCTTTATCCAGGCCCTCGTCATCAGATGAGGCTGAACTGTCGCCCTCGGCGACTCGAGCTTGGGCTTCCGCCTTTCCTCGTTGCGCTACTCGACGTTGGTCGTCGGCGCTCAGGCTACGCTTAGCCTTCCGAACGGTAGATCCATCGGATCTTTCTCGTTCGTTATCGGACACGTCCGTAACTGTGGCTCGCTTGCTCAAGCGACTTACTACTGACCACTCATCCTGCTGATCTTCTGGCGCAGGGCTTTCCTGGAAGCCTCCAGGGATCACACCGGTATCGGCATCAAATGCATGTGTATTGTGATCTACGGACATCGTTGACAGAGCAACCGACTCGCCCGGATTCCTTTCGCTTCCAGCCACTGATAACGGTGGGGTCGGCGATCTGGCGGCGACGACGTCGCTATATGAGCGTGACGCGTCTGCCAGCCCTTCTCCGACTCGAGGACTCAAAGGTCCGAGTCCCGGAGGAGATACAGGAACTAAAGGCGATGACTCACTATGTGCCCGACGTCTCGGGGTAATAGCGGTAACGTTGGAGGGTCGGTTGGGGATTTTTCGAAGGTTGTAACGAGACATGGTGTAGATCGATTGTTGACTTTGTTGAATAATACTGAAAAGAGTTGTTTGTTGAAGGGTAGTCGATTGTCGAAAGACGATCCGGGGGGGCCGTTCCCGTTAGGTCAATTCGATAGTCGACAAAGATAAAAGTTTTTAAAGTAGGCTTGTCGCCGTCAAAAAGATGTAAGGTTCAGTACTACGAATGCAGTAGCGAACTCGCACGAAGAATCAACCAATGAGAACAGACGGGGTTAAGTCCTAGATGGATTGACTGGGGAGACAACGATACAGACGAGTCCTTATATACGTCGAGCTGAAGTGATGAGTAATAAGACACCTCGTACACAGTCAGCTGATGGTGTGGCCACATGACTCCGGTCCGTTACAATCCCGCCTGCTTGCGATGTGTTCCCAGCCCCGAGACTCATGTTTGCAAGACCCATATTATTCCTCTTCGTCCTTCCTAACGTTGTGCGGCGCGCATTTGATGCAATGCGAGATTGAGGGGCTAACCCAAACGTACGTCCGGCTTTGTCTGGCATTACGAAGGATCCCTTTGGTTCTGAAGTCTTGTCTCGCGCGCTGGCGGCAAGTTCGAATCTCTCGTGACTTGCTGGAGGGGAACCGAGGGCGGCCCAGGCTGATGCGGTGCGGGACCATCCAGAGACATGCTTGGAGAGGGTACAGCTTGAAGCTGATCCGGCAGAACTAGCTACACAACCTCGTTCGTGTCACAGTTCTCACCGCATCTACACAATCTTATGCCGCTGCGCTTTTCCAAGACTACGTCAGTCCCCTCGCGGACTTGCCTTCTTCTAGCGTCGGCTTTTCCACGGGCAAGAAGCGTGGCGTCAAGAAAGGTGCCCCCCGCTCTGTTGCTCAGAGGCACAAGGAGCAGCCGAGATTCATTATGACCAACTCCATACCACCCAACCCATTTCGTTCGTTGCATAGTGCCCAACAATAACAAGAAACCAGGTCGGGTCGAAGTCCCACTCGTACTCGACCAGTTGCGTCGCAATGGTGTACTAGACGGTGTCTGGATAGCACGGCTAGGCTACCCCAATCGACTTCCATTTGTCGAGCTCCGACAGCGCTACGAGATCATGACTCCGGGGATCATCGATCATCCCTCGGTGGACGTCGTAAGGCCTGCCTCCGTATGGTGGAAACCCCTGGAACTTGATACCGAACTCTATCGAGTCGGAACCTCGAAGGTCTTCTTCAAAGCAGCGGTGTTGGCCGCACTCGAAGAGCGCGAGATGCGCTTTTATATGCAAGCTGTGGCGCGGAGGTTCTCAGCAAGAAGGCAGACGAAGAAGATCCTGAATCGCGGGATTGCTACCCGTACCATTCAGCGCAACGCTCGGGTGTATGGCGAACTCAGAGACTGGCCTTGGTGGCAACTTTATTTCAAGGTTGGTCACTGTCCTTCGACACTATTACTCCCGACGCTAACGCATCACAGGTTCGACCCTTGCTTGCTGCCATACGCCGTGACGAAGAACTGCGGCGAAAAGAAGTCGAGTGGCACATCGTCAAGGAGAGAGCGGAGCGGGGTCAACGCGAGAAGGAGAACCTCAAGAATATGGAGATGGCTCTGGAGGCAGAGAAGCCGAAGATTGTCATCTTTGGAAGCGGAGACCTGAACGTCTCCAAAGACACCCTTCTCGAGCGAAGCAAGCAGCGCGAGACCGAGTTGGAAGAGGAGATCGTCGCCCTGCACGCTGACCTAGATGTTCTCGACTCGCAATTGGACCGGGCGCTGGTCCGGCAAAAGGAAAGCGACGGGAAGCACGCGAACCTTCGATCAGGCCGCTGAGCACCTTCTGCAGCTACGTGTGCCAATGCCCTCTCACTTTGGCTCAAACTCCAATTCATACCGCTCAAACTCCCCTGAACTTTCAATCACACAACCATCTGCGTCCGATTCCCGTCAACAGCGAAGGCTGTACCTACGTATCCAGAGAAGACGCGTCAGGCGTCTCCAGGTCCGTCTCGCACCCTCGAAACCGAGTGTCGATGGTACCGTATCTATACCGGGCAGTGTGTTCTTCGTGTTAACTCCTCTATTGGTAGCCAAAATGGAACGTCCCCCCCTAGAACTCGATCGAACCTACGACTCCACATTTCACGTCCTTCCGTGATGATGCACACGATGATGATAACGTGCCGAGGACCACAGCAACCACCACAGCACAGTACTTTCCCAGTGGTGCTCGGTCAATCCGATTCTCTACTGTGAGGGATCTTACCTGACGGCATCAAACCCGCTGGTTCTCCGATGACATAACCAACGATCCCCCAGATAGTGGACGGAAACAAGCTCAACGAGGAGAAAGTGCCGCAAGTGCGTTATTTAAATGGTGGCGGGGCAGCGGGCAGACTTGCGAGCGACAGCTGGCGCGCAGCGGGGATCGGGGATCGGCATGCGCGGCAGCGTCGGGCACAGTGCACCGCCGAACGAAGACGTCTTCATTGATGGACATGACGTGGATGTCCCTGTATGGAGGGCCCGCTCAAGCGCAGCGAGTTCGAGTACGGGTCGCACAGTAGAATGGGAAGATGAAGAACGACAGCGGTGCTTAGATGCTGACGACAGAAGTCGAACAGGCGGGTCCAGCACAAGCGTTAGCGGGGCGTCGGTCCACCTGCTCCACGGCCCCACTTGTACTCAGATCCCCCTCAAGCACCATCCGCTTTGGTTGCTGAATGCGATACGAGAAGTTCAGGATGTATTGTCTCATCACTTTGCATAGAACCAATCACAATTACAACGTATTTCTTACAAGGTGTTGGAGGACGTCCCTTTCCTGAAACCATCATCAATTGACCTCCATCGCATCCTCTTCCTGTTCTTCTCTAGTTTTCGACCAATGCTTGAATAAGGTGATGCGAAATTCTCGTGCGATTGCCTCTGAGACAGGCCAAGGGACTGCGTTCCCAATCTGTCTATGCATCTGGTTTGATTGAGTTACGAAGCTGCTGAACATTGATCGAGGACTTACCGTGACAACGCGATCGTCTATCGCGTGAAAAACGAAGTGGTCGGGGAACCCCTGTGAGCGTGCAAGCTCTCGAACGGTGACGATGCGTTTGTACTGTAATATTTCCGCAAATCAGCGAGGGAACTAAGAAATGGCTGAGAGAATAACATACGTCTGGGTGTAATACCCGACATTGTTTCGCTGTCGGATCCACATTCGTGACGGTCGTTTGAAACCACCCATCAGCTTGGACACGGCCGTAAAGTCCTGTGTTTGTGATGTTATATGCGAAGGCATACGCGTAGTAGTCACTCACCAGCCCGAAAGCCTGCTTTGGCAATGGACGACGCAGGATTCGCAGATAGCCATTCCCAAAGATTGGGTGGGAGACCTGTGCAAAGAGATCAATCCAATGGCAAATAAAGTTGAGGACTAAACCTACTCCGATAGTCTGCATCAGCTTCGAGCGGAATCTCGACGACTCTAGGAGGAGAGACGGTTGAATATGATACACATCCAACCAGGTCAACGAGAGCTACCTTTCAACCTTTTTCTCCCTGTAGGTGCGCGTGTAATGTTGAATATCCTGCGTCGGCCGTACACGACATTTCGCTTGGAATGTAGTATGCGGCTCGTGTTTATATGTGAAGTCCGCCCCGGAAATACCACACCAAGCCTGGTCTTGACGGCACTCCATCTCGCGCCCGCTGAGAGGTCTGCCGGGGTGTTTCCTGTACAGTCGAATAAAACGAAGACTGTCTCAAAGCGATGCTGCACGGAGGTTGAAGTGACGCACCAATGGAATTCCGGAAGGTCGCTGATCGCGTCGTGTACACTAACATGACGATGTTGTGCAACGCCAGGCATCAATAGGATGGGTTGAAGCGTGATGTCATTCGGGAACTTGATTTCTAGCAAGTCAGTGTCAGGGAAATCGTGTGTAGGCTGCGGAAGTTCGGGGAGCTCGAGTCCTCGTTTCGCAGCTATGAGGAAGAACCGGACGCGCGTCTGCGGCGCTCCGTAGTGCGCCGCTTGAAGGAGACCACAACGTACTTGATACCTGCGAAAAATGAGTGGGGTTCCACCGAAACATAGGATCGATGAACTTACCCCAACTCGAGCAGTGTCGCCGCAAGAAATTTCAGCCCGCCCATCGGAATTCCGCCCTTGACTGCATGCTTCCCCGACTGGCGTGCACGAAGGTTGAACTGTAGGAATCCTCGCACGTTCTCGAATACACAGTACAGGGGTTTCAGGAAATCAACGAATGAAAGGGTAGTCAGGATGAGATTATCCTTCTTGTCGTTGGCCGTCTGGAACACATTTAACGCAGACTTCTGTTGACTAAGAGGAGGTCTAAATATCCTGGAAAGCTGAAAAAAAAAACTGAATCTTACCAAGGGAAGCCTGCGACGATGCAATCTATGTCACCAGGTTTCAGCGGTGGGGGCAACCCACGACCCTCGATGGATTTGAGGGGGTCGGGGCTTTTGCCTTCGTGGGTCAAGATTGCGTGTTGGAGGACCAGGTTGGCACATTGGTTATACACTTTGACCTCGGGAGCATTCAACCTGGCGAACTCGTTCGAGACAACTTGAAATGCACGAGATATTTCACTTACTGTATGGTCTTTGCCGCGCTCGGGGAAATTTCGATAGCGTGCGTTAATTTGAAACAGCCCAGTGTTTCCATGGCTAGCGCAAACGCGCCTGTCCCTCCGAAAGGGTCAAAGACGCGCAAGGGTTCTTGCTCGGCTAGGAACATGTTCATCTTCTCGAAGTCTTTGAGATTTGCTCGCATGCAATCACCACAGACGGTAAGCTCCCGGCAGTTCATCCTACGCCTTTCTCTCCACTCTTTGACTATGAGTGAAGGGAAATGATATGTGACGTAGAAGTGGAAGGGGGACATTGCCTTCCATGCATCTAGTTGAGGCATAGAGTTGCCAACCGCAACATAACACTTCTCGACCAAATCTTGAATGGGAAATTCCATCTCATCGTCTGTACAAAACAGATGTTTCTTCACGGCGGTCGTTAAGTAACTGTTGGGGGTCAAAATCGCTAAACCTACCTCGTCCTTCATCACTCCTTCCGGTCGGTCCAGCCTGTCGATGCGTCCGAAGAGCCGTACAATAACATCGGTATCATGGTGCCCGGGACCATAAAGGAACTTCTTGATGCGGCCAATGTGGCATGGACCCTCCTCTGCTTTGATTAAAACATAGTCGTGAATGTGGTAGTCGACCCCAAGCCATCGTACACCGTAACGGATTTTCGTGTGGGTGTCATCATCGAATTGGTCCACAATCTCGCACACGGGACAATTGTCCAGCGGCGGTTCCTTCTCAGCGGCGGTTATTGCTTCCATGTCGATATCCGAAAACGTTCCGCAAAAGTTATCCCACATATACCTGAATTCGGCGGTCAGAGCGACGCGGCCATATTCGAACTACCAATTACCTGTAAAAGAAGTGGAGAGGCTGAACGGCCTCGAGAGATTCGCCGGATTTGATGTAGTGCGCCTTAACAACGCCGATGATCAGGCCCATGCGAAGTTCGTCGCATTGGTTGGAAAGAAAGAGTTCCTGCGGGTCGCCCAGCTGTTGGAGGTACGTTTTTGAACTGTGCTCGAGCCATTGGATATGTACAGTTTCGTGTTCTCCGTTGATCCTGATGACCTTCGCGAACCTGCGGGCAAACTTAAGTCACGAGAAGGCCCGATAGTATGGAACTGACGCTCACCAGAAGTAATCGGCAAGAGTGTCGGAAGGTTTGACATCATCGGGGACCGGCATGTCAACAGTCCCGGCCACGCACACGATGGTGTCCCCGACCTAGTGGTGATCCTCAGCTAACTGGAGAGTATTTTGATTTCGAGCCTCGCTTACCTGATATTTCACGTCATCGATCATGATGTATTTCAACCAGTGCGACCGCCCAATGCGCTGCCCAAGCGCGGGCCTCAGCTGGATCCGTCTGTGTGTGTGGAATCGTTGAACAAACCCTTTGACCCTAAGGGTAAGTTCGTCGGCTGGTAACTCAGGCTCTGGCGGTGTGCGGGGGCCAACGACCCTGAGTTTTTCTCTGAAAAGTGGGATAGCCAACTTCGCGATGCCTGGCGTGACATGCGTTGTATTCTGGTTCTTCAGAACGGTCAGGTCGAGGTTCCCTGAATAACCAATGAATTCCGGTCTTTCGTCTTGCCTGACCTTGGCGGGTTTAGGTCGTCGTACTAACACGGGCGCGGGGCGAGAGAGAAGGTATTTGAGGACCGGAGTCGCTCTGAGTGGATCTGCGCTTGGAATGTATTCCAACGTCTCGCGTAGTTTCGGTACCTAGTCTAATGGTCAGTGGTGGCTCGTACAGATAGCATATACTCACAGCGTCCCAAAGCTCGCGTTCGGTCAGCTTCTCGCCGAGCACCTCGATCTCCACGATCTCCTTCACAAAGGCGTAGAACTCTTTCTCAGGATCGTGCGCGGCGGAAGAGATCACGAGTTTCATTATCCTCTGATTCTTGAAAAATGGACGAAACGATCTACGATATTTCTTGGAAGGGTCGGAGAGCTCGTAAACCGCATGCTCGGATTCGACATAGAATGGACTTCAAGTCGTTTCGTTAGTTTTACACCTCGTAAAGTATATGAGCCACGCACTCGTCCGCGAGTTGGTAGTTCGTGTAATACCGCAGAATCCTTGGAATAACAATGTACTGTGATTCCTCGTCCTCGCCAAGGTCATCCTCCTGGCCTTCGTCTTCATCGTTGCGTATCTCGGGAGCACGAAACCAGCGCCTTGCAATTGGTAATCTTGATTCTCTTCGTTGTCGAGAATATCGAGCGAAACGAGGTTATTGTCGTGACGAGCGTCGAAGAAGGCAAAGTGAGAAAGAACGCGAACGGGTTTCCTACCATCGTCCGGTTCTTCCTCTTCGCCGAAAACCATCATATCGGCAGACTCGAGAATTTCATGGGGTCTTGGATCATATTTGCGTGCTGGTAAGTATGACGGGGAGACGTTTTAAAAACGAGGCGCGTTCGAGATGGAACTGATCTCTTACGGGGCTTTGGAAGCGCATCAAGATTGCGGCGTTTTGAGCCCTGACGGAATGAGACGAGGTTTTAGTACCTATTTCCAAGTGGGACTTGTGTGGGTACGCACTCTGATGTCTGCATCGGCAGCACCATCGCGGCTGCGTTTACGGCTAGTGTCCGACGACGCAGCTGATGCAGAGTCTTCTGTTTGATATTCTCCCGGGAAAGAGACCTCGAATGCACTGGGTCGTCCGCGTCTGCGAGAAGCCATGGCGATCTGAATCAGATGTCTGGTCAAACGAGATCGATAGTTTATTGTTGCTACTCGAATCGGGTTACGTAAGATGGGTAGGTAGCAGGCCACATCCATCTGTAGTTGTACGCTGCCATACAGTTGTAAATCTGCGGACTCCTCTCGTTTTATGGACCTAGAAGTAAGATCGGTACAGTGGAAGGCTGGAGTTCGACTTTCGCGAGTATAGAAATTCGTCGCTGTTCGTTTTCGAAGTCGTTCCTGCCGTCGTGCTGTCTCGTTTACTTTAATCGACTCCCTCTCTGCCGTTCGTTCATACCTATCAAAGTCTCCCTGTTTATGCCGTCTCATATTTCGGTTTTCTCTGCACCATGACCTACAGTAGCTAACTTGCATTTACTGCGCGTGTGTCGCCGTGTTTTTCTTACCGGTCCAGTTCAGGTGATTGATGAGTCAGCATGTGGCTGTGACCCTTGGTAAATTTTACCACACAAGACCACCAACCGTTCCTCCAAACAGCCGTTACGTCGTCTCTCCTCCAGCTCCATAGACCCCTGTCCTCGTCGCGCCAAACCATGGCACGCTTGGTCAGGCGTCTCATGTTGCCCAACGATCCCGCTGAAGCCTCGTCCCGGTCGAGCCAAACCTTGGCACGTCTGGGCATGGGCTAGCTTCACCCACCCACCACCCACCCCTGAGCCACACCCCAAAGCCTACGTTCGGTCTGAAGGTTCTCAGATCCGTCGTTGTTCGCCAATAAACCCCAGGTGAGCCCAGTTTATCCCAGCCTTTCACCCCCAGCTACCCTCCCTAGGCTGCCCAAGCTGATTCTGCGGTCAAGCCTGATGCATGATGCTTTTCAGAGTCTTGCAGGGCTTCCCCACATAACCCAACCGTTCCCGAACTCCCCTCCGCTCCCCTTCGCCGTTGCAAATGATCCAGCCAAGCTCGTCTTGATCTACGGTAGCCGCCCAACCCCGCGCAAGTCTGAACGTGAGTGTTGCGCGGCGTTGTCCAGGATGACCGTGTGCCACTTTTCAGGCACGAACGCCGTTCTTGGTGCCGCCGTTGGTATGCTTTTCCGTGTCAGGTGGGTTTGATGACGCGCTGCTCTCGTTCGCTCAAACGTCTGATGAACGGTTAGCAGTCAGTGCCACGGCCGTTCCCGACGGGGAGAGTTCGGACTGGCTCATCCTCGCCGAGGACAAAGCTTCATGGAAAGCCATGTACAGATTACGCTGCCAGCTGCAGCCTCTGT